>CAUHTR010008030.1:16569-178710 GCA_959609185.1 Schmidtea polychroa
CCATCAGTTCTAATTTATCACTATGTGAATATTGAGTTAAAAATTTGATTTAAAATATTACCGTTTCAATTTTTTTTTAATTTAAAAATTATTTTATAAACAAAAAAAGTCTGTAAAATATATTTAATATTGCTATTCCTGAGTTCCATCTGTTTTAATGTGAATATTGGGTTACACCAGAAACTGACAAATAAGAATAAACTGAAAACCGGACATCGCCTCCATTTTGTGCACGCGTGTGTGTGTGTGTAATTGTATCCAATTAAATATTTCCATTAAAATATAAGATCCAATAATAAAGTAAACATTTCATTAAAAAATAAATTTTCACAGAAAACAAAGGAAAAACAATTGTCATAGAAACCAGCACCAATAAATCGATTTTTTTCCTCTTTATTTACACATCGAAAATTAAATTTTTGTTATTGTTTCTAGGAAATTTTTGATTTAAATCATTATCCAATAATAGATAGTGTGAATTTGTTTGAACGGACACCGATCGATATTCTTTCACCGTTCCGCATTTGTTGCACACCACCTCGAACGTAAATCTTGAGTTTTGGAATTCCTTTAGTTGACTATCGACTTTATCCGGATGGAGCACCTCTGCTAGCACACTGGCACAGACATGGCTTGGATATGCTCCGTTTCGGTGGTCTGGTGATGAATCGGAAAATATCATTGCAGTCGGAGGAAATGTGGAAATGGGAATATGAGAATTCGATGAATTTTGATTTTTAAATTCTGGACCATTGGAATAACTCTGGTGACGATTAAATGAGTGGCGCATGTCAATGTCTTTCTGGAACTGAATGAGACGAGTTTTCAAATTGACTGGGATCTAAATCAAGTTATTAATATGTTATTTAGATACCAAATTTGATGATGGATGTTGGTGACATTATTTATGTAATTAATTGAATAATTCTACAGGAACTTAATTTTAATCGACAGTGACATCTTTATTCTACTGTTATCTGAATATTGACTTTTCTCTATGAAATGAAATAGAGTTAAATGAATATTTAAAAAACTCAATTTTTGAATGTCTTTAATTAAAAAAAATTTAAGATTAAAAAGAATTTAGTGATCGACGGTATTTATTAGCAGAATCATATTTGGCAAATATTGTTTTGTTATCATTGAGGTTAGAAATTTTCTCAAGATTTTTTTTATACTTACATTATATATATATATATATATATAGTATTTATTAAAAAGCTTGACAATGAATTAGTAAATATATCTATGCTTTGTGAATATCAATATCAATATATTTACTGATTCATAGTCAAGCTTTTAAGTAAAAACAATGCCAATTATAAAAGAAATCAGTGGTGAAATTTGAAAAAAGTTCATATATATATATTTATTAAAAAGAGTTTGAACACTATAAATCAGTAACACTATAAAGCAGTGCCGAAAATTTGTGAGTATCAACAAACATGGATATATTACTGATTTATAGTCTTCAAGCTCTCTTTTTAATAAATTCAATGAAAAAATAATCAGTGGTGAAATTGGAAGAAAAAAAAGTTCTTATAATATATATCCATCCGTGTAACATGGGTGTATTTTTGTTTCAAAAATTTAGAGAAGCGATATTTTATATAAATGTACATGTATTTCTTTAGTTTTAGGCCATAGGATTGATAAGCTTGAGGGAATTAATTTTTTCTAAGCGTAAGCTGCTAATTTCACGAACATATCCGGTCTCAATATCAACTATTGGAAGATCATTTAGCACCTTACGCGGAGTTAAGACATGGCTACAATCTATAGGACTAGTGAGTTGTGCTTGTTAAGCGTGCAAAGAGAACGCATTTTAAATGATAAAGAAAATTTGTTAGCCAATAAATAAGTATCATGAGAATGAGAAAACTCTTTGAAAATATTTAAATGTCATAATTATTAAGAAATAAAATAAAATTTATACTTGTTATAATTATCTCAAACCGTAAAGGAGTTTTGTAAAAAGGAAAATTTTAAAAGCCAACAAAAAGGAATTTATTTAAAAAGCGTAAAGAAAAAAACCCAAGAAAAAAATCAAGTGGACGCCTCTAATTGGAAATAATGAATTATCTGAATCAAATTATTTACAAGGCTAAATTATTCCTGAACCCTGTAAGTCCGTAACACTTTTTTTGAATACACCACTTTTTCTTAATCGTTCTAATCTTATTTATATAAATCTTGATGATCATTTTCATCAAAATTAAATAAGATAAATTTTACTTTCTAAATTATAATATTTCTTATTGAGAAATTATTGTAAATATCATAAAGGATTTATGATATTAATAACTAATATTTTATTCCTTCGAAAAGTCATTAAGACACCAAAAAAATATTGATGTTATGGAATTAAATAATAAAATGTTGGAACTAATATAAGCTGAAGCTGTTAATTAGGTAAGTATTAATTCTATGATATTGGATAATCCACATGACGCAAATGCAAATGTAAGCATAGGTTTATAGGTTTATCGCTGTGTATCGAAGCATTTGGTGCATTAAAACAGAAATTAGTACTGCAGCCACGATTGCATATAGATTTAGAATATCAATGGATCTTGGACAACAAGAACTAAAATGTATAAGTAAAAACGGTATTAATAATCTCCTGGTGTACGACAGAAGAAATAGCAAATAAATCAAATAGAAAGGTTTGGCATTATATCAGCTATAAATATCTTTTTTAATTTTATATGACAAAACAATTTATTAAATATTTGTACTTTTATCAGTAAATTAAAAAAAATTATTTGCGAATTTTTGTGAATTTTTTATGTATTTTATGTACCAGTAACCAAAGTACAATTTTTTGCCGAAATGTCATGTCATTCAGTATTAGAATGGATTGAATTACAGTCTACTATACTAGATTTTGATCTAATAGTTCTTTCATTGACTTTGTTCAAACAACACGAATATTGAAATTTTTTTGAAAATTACGTAAAAAAATCAAGATAAATAAACAGAATTTTTTTAATCCGAAAATTTGTGATTATATTTTTAATGCTAAACAGAAAAAATTTCATTGTTTTTCGTTTTCTATTTGTGTTTAAGAATTATCTCTAAGAAACATAGCAACGCTGAAATTTGCAAAGAAAATTATAACACGAATTTGTGGCGTTTTTGATAATTAAATTTTTAGAGAAAATGTGTTTTAAATATTGTAAAAAAGATCAATTGTAAAACATGAAATTCTCATAATTTAAAAATATATTTTGCACATGTTTTACAACCGTAAATTTTATATTCTTCACCCGCGGCCTCAAACTCTGAATTACCTAATCAATTGATATATGATTGGGAATGTAGAAATTAAAATTAAAAATTAACTTATATTTATTTAAAAAGTTTAAATTACAAAAAACTTTAAATTTTCTTTTCATAATTTTTAGTCTGTGTGTACAACAAAATAAATTTCGGCACAAAGAAATTCTTGTTAAATTTTTAAAACTTAATATATTTCGACTAGTTTACATACTATGCCTACTTCAAAATAATTTATTAAATACGATTATATAATAATCTTTTAGCTAATCATATATACAAAAACTAAACACAGCGGAAACAAGGCACTATCGAGATTTATATTTGGATTTCTAATTTCATAATGGACAAACTGACTAATGTACACTAAGTGAAAACCAATTAGCTAAATATATTTGATTTGTGCGCACAAATATTGTATAAATAATCGAATTCATGTAAAATATTGAATTTTCAATAAGTCAATTTTAATTATAATAATAATAATAATAATAATAATAATAATAATAATAATAATAATAATAATAATAATAATAATAATAATAATAATAGTAATAGTGATGTTTATTAATTATATTTGTTTTAATAATACAAAGGACACGTTGGATTAGAAATTTAAATATACTTCATTTATTAATTGTTATTTATTATTATGATTTGTGAAGAAATTGTAACTGGCGACCACACCGAGAAAATCGAGCCGATTCACGTAGTGACAAAAAATCAACATAGAAAGATGGTTATGGAATCTTTACCTAATCAGACAAAAGATATTTTAAATTTTAATATCAGAAGATTCGATGCCGAAGCACGATAGAAGCAGAGAAATGGCTCAAAGATATTGAAGATTGGATGATCCTTAATGATCTAGATTTAGTAAGTATTTTTGATTTGTTATTGTCTGAAGAAGCATCTATTCTCTGGAAAGAATTTAAAGACATCTCCACAACAAATGAAATAGCTCGTGAATGGTTTAATGACACATTTACAAAGAAGAAGTTCATTATGGATAAGATTTGTGACTTATCATCAGTGAAACAAAATCATGATGAAAGATTCATTACATTCGAGATACGAGTGAAGAAACTCGTTGACGAAGTTTTCGACTGTGGAATTTCAAAAGAATATTGTTGAAATGATTTTGTGCAACAGAGTTCGGAACGAGCGTTTGAAAGAAAATATATCAAAAAAGGTCAACATCACGAGAGAAGAAATCAGAAATTTAGCAAAGGTATATGAGGCACGAGAAGGTTATGATGCAAAAGAACGATTGGATGAAGTTCAGGCAGTAGCTAAATCAACATATACAAACGTGGCTCAAGATAAACAGAAGCAGTGGACTCAAAAATCAGAATAACAGAATATATTCAAGTCGTCAACCAGAAAAAAGAAATGAGAGAAACGAAAGACAAATTGATAAAGTGAAACCTGTGGCAGAACAATATAATGAAAGGACAACTACGGATCGTAGACCACCACCGTTATTTTCAATGAAACATATCGCGAGAAAGGTTTATAATAGATGTTATGGTTTACCTGAGCCAGCAGAAGAAAAGTTAAGACCTGGTCAATGCTTTTGTTGTTGACAAAGTGATCATATGCGATTTGAGTGTCCGTTGAAGGACAAATGCTTAATATGCCGTAAAGAAGGTCATTCATTTAGAAATTGTAATTTGTTAGTAATTGATTGGCAGTTTAACATTGATGGAAAGAAAAGTACGGTTTAGTGGAGTATTTTCAAAAGAAGACGAGATACAAGTTTTGACTTAGGTCATACAAAAGTAATAACACATGAAATAACGACTTCAGATCCTCCAATTTTACAAAATCCCAGAAGACAACCTATGCATTTAGAAAGCAAAATTGAAGAGTTAGTAAAGAATTTATTAGACGCTGGAGTTGTGAAAAAATGTCAGAGTCCGTGGATCACAGATGGTTCTATAAGAATGTGTCTAGATTTTAGGTTATTAAATTCAGTCACAGAAAAGTTTTCATTTCCGATGCCAGACATGCAGCTGTTATTGTATTGCCTCGGTAAGTCAAAAATATTTTCATCAATTGATTTAGGTCAGGCCTATTATCAGGTAGAGTTGCATGAAAATTCGCAAACGAAGACGGCATTTAGTACAAAAGAGGGACAGTTCTGTTTTAACAGGTTACCATTTGGTTTGTCAACAGCCCCTGCCACTTTTCAGAAATTGATGCATCAGATATTGGAAGGATTAATTTTTAAAATAGTGGTTGCATATCTTGATGACATTTTAATATATGCAGAAAATAAGGAAACTCATGATAAACTTCTATTTGAAGTGTTCACACGAATTAGAGATGCCGGTTTGAAAGTTAATCCTGAGAAATGCGCGTTCTATAAAAGCGTATTAAATTTCATTGGACATACAGTGAGTGAAAACGGAATTCAAACAAATAAAAGAAAGATTTCAGAAATTGAAAATGTAACCGAACCAAAAAGTGTCACAGAATTGAAATCATTCTTAGGTTTAACGAATTATTATCGACGGTTTATTAAGAATTATTCAATGATAGCAGCACCTTTGTATGCAGCCACGACAGGTAATGATAAAATGAGTGTTTGGAATGAAGAATGTAGAAAAAGTTTTATCAATTTAAAGAAACTTTTGTGTGAAGCACCAATATTAGAATTTACAAGGGCAGATCGACTAATTATTATTGATACGGATGCTAGTTTTGGAGCCATAGGTGCAGTTTTATCTCAGATTAAGGAAGACGGTACTGAAGGAGTGATAGCATATGGTTCATGACAACACATGAAATAGGATATTGTGTTACTAGAAGAGTTGTTGGCACTCCATGAGTTTATTGTACATTTCAGACAATATTTATATGCAGAAGATTTGTAGCCAGAACAGATCACAAGGCATTAGTGTTTATGAACACTACAAAGAAACCAATAAGCCCACAGTTTCAAACATGGATGGCAAATTTATCTGAATACGATTTTGAGTTACAATATAGGAAGGGGGAAGAACATGGAAAGGCAGATGGTATGTCTCGTTTAGATAATACGATATACGCTCATTGTCAGATGAAACATAAGGACGCCAAAGAAACAAAGTGTAGAACTCGGTACATAAATAGTCTACAAGGAAGTTCAAACATTATGGAAATGATTAAACAGAAGCAAAACGAAGACAAAATTATTTCAGAAATCATATCACATCTTAATGGAAATGAGGCTCATATATCTTATGAAACAATTAGTAGTAATATTTTCAAGTATTTAAAAATATTACAGATACAAGACGACGTATTGATGATTAATACAGATGGAAAAATTGCAGTTGTAGTACCTGACACGTACGTAAAAACATTGGTAAATTATTTTCATATTGACCTTATGTTATTTAAAAGATTTTTTCTTTTGGCCATCCATGAATCAGTGTATTACGGAATGTATTAATAAATGCAAGATCTGTGCTAGTAGAAAGATTGATCAAGGAAGAACAAAGGAAATCCTATTGCCAAGAACAGGAGAAAGAATTTTAGAACAGATAGTAGTGGATATTGTATATATGGAAACAAAAGCAAGTAAGAAATATATAATAGTGATAATAGATCGGTTTAGTAAATTGGTCAATTTATCAGCAACAAGTACACAGGATGAATCAACTATTTTGAATGTCATTCTGAATAATTGGATATATCGGTTTGGTAGACCAGAAAGCATTCTTACAGATAGAGGAAGAATTTTTGAAGGATCAATGTTTCGTGATTGGATGAAAAAATTTGGCATAAAACAAGAATTTAGTTCACCATACCAACATCAATCAAATGGTTTAGCTGAACGAATAATAAGAACAGTTCGGGGCATGCTGGCAACATCATTGACAGATATTAGAACAGAAAATAATTGGTGCAAATTGTTACCAAAGATTGAGTTTAGTTTGAATGCTACAGTACAAAACTCGACAAACTTTTCACCTTTTGAAATTGTATATGGTCGGAAGATTAATTTATATTCTAGATTAGGACACATACAAAAAAGCAGAGAAGAAATTGTAAATAAAACTAAAACGAATTTAGAGAAAGCAGCGACAACAATGAAAAATAGAGATATAGACAAGCGAGGTAATCGAGTATTCATGGTGGGAGAGGAAGTATTAGTTCGTTTGGAACCACAAAGACGAAAGAAGGAGGGAATTTAATATGAGGGACCTTACAAAATTTTAAAATTCTTATCACCAAGACAAGTTGAATTACATTTCCAAACTCAATCAAATCAAGAAGAATTGAATGGCTGAAAAGATGCAAAGAAAATGAGGAGGAGGAGAGTGATGTTCAATAATTAATGTTTATTAATTATATTTGTTTTAATAATACAAAGGACACGTTGGATTAGAAATTTAAATATACTTCATTTATTAATTGGTATTTATTATTATGAGTTGTGAAGAAATTGTAACAATAATATTTATAATAATAATAATAATAATAATAATAATAATAATAATAATAATAATAATAATAATAATAATAATAAAATAATAATAATAATAATAATAATAATGTGTAATTCTTAAATTTCATGGTAAACAAATAAAATATTGATCTGTGGCCTGAAATGAAGATATTAAAAATTAATAATAAAACCATATAATCAATAGTTAAATGATAAAGGATTTTATGGAAAATTTCTAATAACAATAATAATTGGTTTATCAAATGAGCAATGGTTAACATTAAACAAAAAAAATACATTTTTTTAAAATAGAATAAATGTAATTTATTCGAAACTAGCAAACAGTGTCTATCTATCCCGCTTTAATTTAACAAAAATAATGTTATTATTATTATTGCCCTCATAAATTTAATAACAAATTAATATTTACACCTGTCCCATAGCCTAGTTTGTAAAACTATTTAATTATTAAATCAATTCAACAATATAAAATCGATTTCCAATTAAAGCACAATTTGAACAACATCCTTTAATTTAAATGCCAAAATATATTTCGCAAAGTTGAATTTTTTAAATTAAAATTTTATTTAAATTTTAAAATTTTCAAAATAAATAAATCGAAAACAGAATAATAAATTATTAATTGATTTATTGATATATAAAACCAAAAGACAATAAATTATTTATTAATTGATTGAAATATATAAAAAAACAATAGATAATAATTTTTTATTGAAATAATATAATCGATGAAAATTAAATAATTGTAAAATTTAATAAAAAGTTGTCAATAATTAATGAAAAATGAAGGATAATGATGAAAATTAATACGTCTGATATTTGCTATGCCAAATAAAACATTTACCGTTTCCACATGTCGAGATAAAAACGAGCTAGGATTGTTCTGCAACAATTGGACAGCAATTGTACAATCATGCCGATATCTTTCCTTCAAATCAAAATTAATTATCCCGGATATTTATTATTCACTTACACAATCTTTCTGTAATTCTATTATATAATTCTGTGAAGATTCGTGTTTTGAATAAATATCTTTGTAACTCTGTTCCATCTCCGACTTTTCACTGTTAAATTGATCGATCTGCGAGTATTAAAATGTTGATAGGTTTTATAGAGAATATTATTTAACACATAAATCAGTCTTTATATGCTTCATTAATATCGTACAGTAGAACCTCGATTATACGGATTTTCAATTATCTGGATTGTTTTTTGTTCCGACAATATCTCATTCGGCATAATGTCGTATACTTTATAGTATATTTTGAAGTATAATAAAACATAGTTTCAGGTGTTGGAACATCAACGATCGCAAATATAAAAAAGACAAAGTGAAAAGATTATGAAGTTCGATGGAGACGAGATCTGCGAAGTAAAAGATTTTGGACCCACACACTCTGATGCTTTTTAATGTTTAGACATCGCCACGAAGCGGTTTGAGTACTGAGAGGAGTGTAACACAGACCAACTTATATGCCTTAAAAGTATTCGCGATTTAGCAGCTTCAAAGAGAACAGCCTATTCTAGGCAAAAATCAATATTTGAATTTATTAATAAAAAATAATTCAATATTGAAACTATATGTATATCTAGACAAATATAATATTTCATATTAAATGTCCATGTCTTTTATTGTCAATTATGGGCGTTTCGATTATCCGGATTATTCCTTATGTGAACAATCCCCATCCCCAATTGGTCCGGATAATCAATGTTCTACTGTACTTTTGTTTTTCTTAATTATATTGAATGAAACTATTGAAAAACTTAACTGTCGTTTGCTGCATAAATACCATATACAACATGCTAGTGGTGTCATCATTAAGGCCTGCCTGTTTGGGCCATAACTATATGATTGGTCGAAAAATTTTAATTTTGTTGGTTTATAACTTAATATTTTTCAAGGTTGTTTTAGATTTTGGTTTTGATAAGTTAAAAAACAGATTAATTTTTTTTTAAATTTCAGAAATTGATAATAAATATTTACGCTTAATGTTATTTTATTGTTTTTAAAAAATAACCAAAATAAAAATAATTTTTTTCGTAATTTTATTCGAACTTAATATTTATGGGGAATTCTCAGAATGTCATAATTCTAAAAGGTATCTCGTGGGGAAAATCAAAATTGTTTGCAGGGCCGGCCAAAGAGGTGATACGAAATAAAGGCGCAATATTCACAGTGGCGTAGCTAGAAATTTTGGACCCCTATGCAATAAGTCATAGATGGGCTCCCCTATACTGCATACACAAGTGACATAGGTGCGGAGCACCATAGCGCCGTAGGGAAAAAATTTTGGCCCCCTTTGGAAGCACAATTGAATTAGACCAGGGTTTCCCAAACTTTTCCTGTGCCGGAATACTTCGTAACTCTTGAAATTTTGATGGAACACCTTGTTTATTTTATACGGCATGAAACCAGTGGCGTAGGCCTACCCAAGGTTTTTTAAGGAGGAGGGGAGAGTGCTAATTGAAAGAAGGGCTTATAGTTACAGAGGAGTTTTTCACCGCAGGCAAAACATTTTTTGGGGCCTCTTTGGAAAGACGATTTAATTAAATAACTAGAGCTCAATATACAATATAACAGTATAAATCGTTATAAAATGATAGTAATGTATCAGGGACAAATGTGTATAGCCGACAAGCGAAACAATTTTTTCGACCCCTATATGAATAACAGTGGAGCTTTATCACATAAAACCACAAATCGATTACTTGAAGGTCCCTGTTGACTGGTGCATTGTTTTCTGAAGAAAATTAAGGAAACTTGGAAAAAAGCCCCCCTGTCTTGTGGGCCCCTATGCATTGCTTACTCTTGCTATATGGTAGCTACGCAACTGAATATTCACTTAAAATTATCAAACAATATTGGTAAAGGATATAATCACGATTCACTGTGAAGCAATAAAAACATACATATATATTTTTTCTATTTGGTGAGAATTAGGTCGTTATAACTATTATATAGGTCGTTATAACTATTATATAGGTCGTTATAACTATTATATAGGTCGTTATAACATATACAAAACCACCAATTCATCAGCAGATTCGTGCATAGTTATTGAGGCATTTGTCTGGGGCGCTAAATAACTGGTTGTTTATCAAAATACATTCTGAACAAAATAATCTATATATTTGTAGGGTTCAAAATTGTAGGTTACTAAATAATTTATATTATCTTCTTTGTTTTTCTTTTCATTATATTTTCTTGCTACCAAATGAAGAGTAGTTAAGAAAATGACGACAGTAACAACCAGAGTTCAGGCTTGATCTATGATAGCATTGCAGTAATGATTGCTCTGTTTTAGGATGAATTCAGATAGAAAATATACTCTATCAAACTATTCAACTTAATTTTGTACTCCTCACTACTGAATATATGGGACTAATGCAAAGAAATCAGCATGCACATTTAGTAGATATTTCTTGCACAATTACACTATCTATATCGATCTTTTATGAAACTTTATTAAAATATTATTATTTTATATTGAACATCTCCCAGACTCTTTACAAAATCAGAATTATTGACTAGAGTCCTCCCCTTCACCCTATATCGGGAGGGGAGCCCCCCCCCTTGTATGCGCTATCCTAGTTTGATAATAATGCGATACGTTGAATATTTATTTTAAATCATTTCATAAAGTATATTAACTATTTGGTTTTCAGTTTCTGTTTATAGGAGTGGTTCTCTTTTTGGGCATGCTATTCGTTGATGACATTTCAGGTTGTCTCTCATCAATCCCTCATTATTACCTCTCTCCGATCTTTAGATATAAATATTTCAGTATAATTCTTTATAATGCAAACGTTTATAACTCTCTCGACTGAGCCCATCAACTAGATTGGTCGATTGGACCCAGAACAAATGTCCCCTTCCCAACAGTGACTTTCAAAATGTATTTATAAATAATTATGAAAAATAATTCATTTTAAAAATTTCATATGTATTATTAAAATTAAATAAAAATTTTATTTAAATAATTATAATTTTCCAACATTAAGCATTAAAGAAATTTTCTAATTATTAAAGTACTTTAACGCAATATATATACATATGCATTATATATTACCAAATTCAATATTTTTTCTTCTAATTCATGATTTAATCGACTAATGCGTTTATGACTTTCGAGTAATCTAAAATGAAAAACGTTATTTTAATTTATTTCAATCACTAGGCCTTACCTTTCGTATTTATCTTTTTGACGAGAAACTTCATCGTTTAATTTCGATAAGTCCTTTTTATATCGATCTTTAATGTCTGATATTTCTAATTCTAATCGATTATTATTAGTATGACTGTCTTTTAGTTTTGATCTGTACTTCTCAACTTCATGATAATGTTCTAAACTATAATTAATATATAATTAAAATCTTAATTATTGATTAAATCTTAGTTAATCAACATAAACATACTTATTAGAATCACAACAACATTTTGATTTAGCATTGGAAATATAAGACATATCTGTATCTTTAAATACTAAAATATTTTCATGAAACATTTAAAATATACCAATTCGCTGATTAATTTACAAATTTTACAAAATAAAATTACGTTTATTTATTATCAATTTTGAATACAATAACTATTTTCTTAAAAATTGTATTTAAAATATTACAATTTTGTGCGTCATTGTAAAAAATTAACAATTAGTTTAAACAAACACTAAGCAAATTGAATTCGTTATTATTATTTAATCTTAAAATAATTTAATTGAATGTCGAAAAAATGATTATTTTTAATAAGAATTGTGAGTTGCTGAGCTTATAAATTCCATATTGCAGCAGAAAACTAAGGAAACTAATCTCAAATTCTACTTTCAATAACTTAGAGAAATTAAGTTGTATGAATGCAAGTAACATTTGAGTCTCATCTGAATATGAATGCTCATCATAGAGGCTTGAGATCATGACCACTGGTTTAGCAGAGACCTTTTATTGTTGGCCTCTTTGACATTGTGGTTGCTGTCATTTCTAGGATTTTGACATTGGGAAATATTCTTCTGGGTTTTAATTGAAGTTTAGGTTAATTCTTTTAAGTCATGTTCTCTAGTAAGAATACCATACGATCAAACCACATATTTTACAAGTGAAGCTGGTACTCCGTATTCAAGATAGAATCTGGAAAGAAGTTGAGAATTACTAGGCCTAGATAAGTTGCGGATTCCTCGGGTCCAAGGTGACGATAGACGCACCACTAACTAAAGTCCTCATCTAATCTCTCAATGATGTCGTATTGGGTATTAAAGAGAATATTAATTATTTGGCAACCTGATATAGTAAAGGTGTTTGTATTTTATGTTGGTCCCAAAATTGTTGGCCTCTTTGATATGTCATTCATTGTGGTTGCTGTCATTTCTAGGATTTTGACATTGGGAAATATTCTTCTGGGTTTTAATTGAAGTTTAGGGTAATTCTTTTAAGTCATAAGAATACCATAAGAATACCATTCTTGCTAGCCTTGGAAAATTTTCGTATATTTCCATCTCATTTTTAACTGAACTATCAATGGAAGATGTGGAATTTATATTTTCCAAATTCATTTGAAAAAAATTTTCTTTCTTCTTTAAAACTTTTTCAAGAATATTCCTCTTCTTCTGAAGAAGAACTAAAATTTTCTGTTCTTATAAAATTATCTTCTCTCCCCATTTCAAAATTTTTGAAATTTTTTATTGTTTTTAAATTTGCGTCTTACCATTGGAAATGTCTTCAGGACTTAGCATTAATCTAAATCTGCTATCTAGATATACTGCTGCAATCAAAAATTAATAAAGTTTTTTTCTCTTTTAATAATATTTGAATATAATTCTTTGGATAAGGTTTTTGTTTGGTCATATTTTGTCAGCTCTAATTTTAAACTCAGCGAGATTCCATAAAAATCACCTAAATTCGTCTGATTTTCTTGTAGTGTAAGTGTTAATTTTTTAACAGGTGCAAAAACATCAACAAATTCTTCACAAATATTCCAAATACTATCATTCATAGTTAATTCAACATTCATTAAATCAAAATAAAATCTTCTGTATTCTAAAAGGACTTTTATCATGTCATCGAATTCCACCTAGTTAGACAGTCTAGTATGGCTTTTTTCATGTTTAGCTTCTTAGCTAAAGTAGAAATATTTGGTGTTCGTATTTTTTTGCAAATAACTCTGCATTCATCTAGTATTTTCTTAAAAGCAGGACTAGATATGGTATCGAGCACTGCCAACTGTGCACTATGAGCAACACACCTGAAATGAATAAAATTTGGGTACGAATTTGATAATGTTTCTGCTCCTTCTTGTTCAATATTGGTTTAAGCATTTTCTTCAGCTATGTTAAATTCATCTTCCGTTTCAAAGTTTTTATAATCATCTTTTAATAATTGAGCAGCTTTAATCATATTTTTCCCATTATCTGACGTACTTGAATAAACTTGCTGCAATTTGATGTCATAAAAATCAAGAACACTGATTCACAGAATAAATTTTTTTAATTTTTTAAATTTATGAGCCCGAACCTGCTTGAGTTTCTGGGTTCAACAGGGTTCGGGTTCAGGTTCGGTTTCAGTCTCTGATTTAAACAAACATATTTAATGTTATTAATTCAAATAAATGAAATTGAGTAATATATAAAATATGCTTTTAATGATTACTACATCACTCCGCACCAAAATCTGGGAGGATTTCTTTATGTGGACTGTCTTGAGATCCTGATATATATTTGTGATAAGGAATAAACTTTCATATATTGACTGTAGTGGTCTTATCTCTCTTCTTAACCACACATATTTGCAGGTTTGCATTGATTTTGGTAGATAAGTTCTCATTTGACCATGGTTTTGGAATACTGGGCATGACATTTTTTTACTTATAACGGTTTGTCCATACGGGGTCAATGATAGCTATGGTGTCTCTTGTTAAATGAAGGTTTAAATCATGCTTGTAATTCCGATGCGGATAATTCCGTATCATCGCTAACTGAATTTCTAATTCCGAGTAAGTAAGTGGCAAGTCAGCAAGCTATGTTCATTCAGAATTCTCTGCATGACATCATATTGAATTTTTTAGTGTTCTGTGGAATTGTTCAATGTTCCCATTGAATTGCGGATGATAGGCAAGAGTGTTCTGGTGCTCGATTCCAAAGTCTCTGCAAAATTTAGCGAATGAATCTGAAGTGAACTGTCAGACCATTATCTCTTATAAGCAATCCAGCACAACCAAATCGTGATATCCATTTCTTTGTTATTGCGTTAACGACACTTGTTGGAGAGATATATTTTGTTGCTGTGATATCGGTCCATGAAGTTTCTATATCTATAATGGTTAAAAATAAATTTCTTACTTCTATTTTACTGTGGAGGACCAACAATGTAAATGTATAATAGTTTTAGTTTCCCATGATTTGGGATACTTTCTATGGGCGCTTTGATGTGTTTGTGACCTTTATTGGATTGAAATTTGAGGGAACATCTGGCTACTATTTGTCTACTATTTACCTTCTTTTGGAACTTAATAAAATTGTTATGTCATGTGCTAATATTTTAGTTTATATGTAGAATAAAAGAGGATACGAATATCTATCTAATGACATATAAAATCGATGAAAATTATAGTCAAAATTCAAACTTTTAAAATATTGCAATTTTTTCAATTTTAAAAATCTTGCCATATATTTCACAATGTTTCATTATTTAATGGTATATGCCGTTGAAAGGAGAAAAGAATAGTTATTGTAATATTTTTTCAAAAGTTTAAACTTTATAAAAATTTGTACAATTTTTTTTAATTATACAACCAATATGGAAGTAGAAAGATATCTATATAATACCATTAATGTATTGTCATGTAAATTTGTTGGGTTTTTGGTTAATTTAAGTCGGTTCCCTCTGACTCCTCGTGTCCTTTAAATCAAAACAATAACGACCCAACGTATATTGAAATAACAAAATTCACAATCTTTTCTCACCACTTTACAATTAATAATCAAAGTTACTTTGACCGATTCTCCGCTCGGAGTTGATGCTTTGTAAATAGATAATATTCACCTTTTATTTCTTTAGATTCTCTTGACCCACTTTTCCCTCTTTTTCTGTTTGATTTGATTCTTTTTCACCTTTCCGTATTCCTATTTTATGTCTTCTTTTCCCTAATCTCCTTAATTCGTTTTACCTATTCTTAACTCGGTTTCTTCTAACCATAGATGAGGTAAAACGCTGATTTGCTCTGATTTTCCTTTTCCTTATATACTCCTCAAAATCGGGATGACAAATGGTTATTGCCGAGCCAATCTTTCACTTGACATTTGCTTCCACGTATCTGCTTCGGCTGTCACCCATAATGATCCAACGAACCAAGATAATTAATGGCCCTTCCGGCCTTTCTACACGCACTATCTTCTCCTTTCTCTTTTCCAATTAATCATTGTGTCAAGCTAATGGGCCCAAATCTTCCTTCTGTTTACTTTTCTTCTTGTTTACCCAGCTCGGGTTTCCTTCATCTCTCGGGTTCTCCATTAGCTCGGGTTTTCTATTAGCCAATTAATTAATTAATTAACGTTTTCTGTTTTTACACATTTGAATGCTTTTTGACCCTTCCTAACCATTTTCTGATAAATCCCTAATCATCATCTTGTTGACCATTAACTAATCTATACCTGTCCCGTTTTCCCCATTCGATTTCGATGATTTTACCATTTATTGATTTTTCTAGGATTTCCGGATTCTTGCCTTTCGTAATTGCTTTTGGCATTTTCTAATACTGCTTCCATCACACTTTCCTTTACTATCGATTCTATGCCTGATCCCGCTTTTATTTGTCTTTTTTCTTCACTTACTTTTTATTTAAATTATTAACCTAAATTTCATTTCAATTTATTTTAATTTGCGGACCTCAACAAATTGAAAAAGATATTCGAAATTCAAATTTTAAAAACTTTAAATGTTTTCTAGCATTATAAAATAAAATCGTTTCTAAATAATTATAAGTTAAAATCGTTTTTAAAATAATAAAATAATCTTTTTCTAAATCATTTTTAATTCATCATAAAATAAATTCGTTTTACAAATTAAAAAAAAAGCATTTTTGAAATAATGATAAAATAAAATCGTTTTCTGAATCGTCATCAAATAAAATCGTTTTTTAAAAAGTCATTGTGAAAGTACTTAAATAGAATTAGTATTTAATTTCCAGATTAAAATAGATTTAAATAATATAATAAAAGTAGATAATAAAATTATAAATTAAATATATTTAAGTATGATTGAAAATTAAAATATAAAATATTTATTGAATGCTTATGTATGAATATTCCCTATTCAATTATTAACTCATGCTTGCAAAAATATCCTCAAAGCTAGAAACAGAGATTGTTTAAATAAGAAAGATTTTGTGTTGTTTTTTAAATATTATGGATGTTATTAATTTAAGAAATCAAACATCTAATAGTCATAAAATAAAATCTTTTTTTAAATCATGATAATATAAAATCGTTTTTTAAATCGTCAGAAAATAAAATCGTTTTCTAAATCATAAATAAATCGTTTGTGAAATTAAAATAAAATAAAATCGTTTTGAGATCATTATAAAAATCGTTTTTATATTATTATAAAATAATCGTTATATAACATACAATTAATAATTTAATATAAGTTATAAAAACCCTCAAACAATTATTATTAAATTAAAATTAATTTTAGATTTTGTTTTACTGTTTTTGAAATTATTCATTTTTATTTGAAATTATAAGAAACATTAATACTTATTACTTTATTACTATTGTTATCTTAAGATGCATCCAAGCGTGAAGCAAACTAATAATTATCTAAATGATCCATAATTATTAATTTCACCAAATATAAGGTTAACAAAACTATATTTGATGATAATGAAAATATAATGTCAAAGATGTACAAAATGATAATTATGCAATTGCTCAACATTAAGGCAGTCATGCTTAAAAAGTACGTTACGGAAACATTTCAATGGATAAAGAAAAATCTTAGAAATTATAACAAATTCAGATAAAATAACTGCTTGAAATGAAAATAATGCAATTTAGGAAACAGATTCATGTAAGACTTGAGAAAGCCATTGTTAAAAAGTTATTTGAAATAGAAAAAATGATCTGTAGTCGAAATAACTAAATGAAGATAAATTATATTGCACATGACAACGCATATCCTTCATAAATCGGGATAGTGTTTGATAGACCATCTCTGGAATCATAAACAATGTCGGTAGCTCTTCTTGAAGTATAAGGAAACAGAACAGCTTGTTTAGCAACATACATTGGAGAAACATTGAATGATTCAAACATGATTTCACTCATTATTTCTAAAAATAATTACATAAAATTTGGTAAAAAACTGCAATATACTTTTAATGGAATCATTGATTGCACTGATTTATTTTTATATTATGTAAAAATATATTTGTTTAAATATTGTGTTACTCACAAAATCCTATTTCAAAATTTATTAATGAAAAATAGATCGGCATAATAAATATGCCAGACCAAATACAGTAGGCAAGCTGCTGTATGGAGTGTTCAATCTTCGTGAGTGCTCTTTTTAGGGATGCTGGCACTATCATCCAATTTCTTTTTAATTGACATTGCATTTATTAAAATGCTTGACTATGAATCAGTAAAGATATCGATGTTTTTTATATTCACGAAATTTCTGCACTGCCTTTTTCAAGTGATTTTGATATATAGATTTATAGCTAAAAAGAGTGCAGATAAATCTATATCGAATCGTTAACTAAGTATTTATAACTTGATTCTATAAAAAGGCATATATATATATATATATATATATATATATATATATATATATATATATATATATATATATATATATATATATATATATATGGTTTAGCTGGAGATATTTTATTTTTTGTCTGCGCTTTTATTGTTCGCCCTTTATTGGAAAAATCGAATATATCATATCATAATATAAAGTGATGATTTCTTGGTAGCAGCATTGATTAAATGTTAAACAATTAAATGATATTAAATAATATATGCTTTTTGCTGCGAAGTACAATGATAAAAAGTCTCCACTATAAAAATAATTCTTATCAATTTTTTATGAAAACCACGATTATGAAAATTTGTCCACAAGATAACATTGATATAATTGTCATCAATACCAAGAAAGGTTTTCAGAAGATCATGGATGACAATTTGTAAAAATTTACTTTAAAACAAGTAAAAATCTAATGATGGAGAAATAGATAAAACAGTTAAATATATAACTAAATATATCTTTCCTGTTATGAGCAAGTTGTGAAAGTGGGTAATTATGGAAAATGGTGATTAAAGGAAACCAGCAAAATTAAGTGAGAGAAAAAACAATTTTTTGAAGAACTACATGCAATTGGTATCAAGAGGTATCAAAGAATTTTCAACTTTTATAAAAATTTATAAAAAGAAAAATTGAAAAAATAATAGCAACTGTGTTGAAAATACATAATCACTAATGCTCATGGTTCCCCTGGGCGCGTTTCTGTGAAAAAAAGAAAACAGATTTTAATATAAAATTTTTACTTAATTCAACCTAATGCATTACATATTACATAAACATTGCAAAAAAAATTGTTCGGAATACAATAAATAATAAAGATTAAAATATTAAATTTGGCTTTAGTTATCCCTTCAAGTTATTTAATGGTTAGGTCTCAAGGTACACACGGTAAAAACGTTCTCTCCACGGGAGAGCACATTATTTGACAATGGTCTACTATCACCTTATATTTTCTATATTAAAATAATTTTATCAATATTATTATTAATTTTAAACCAATAAAACAAATCACTAAGAGTAACCGACAAATAATGCTTTAATTACTCAAGTATTACAATTTAAATAAATAGTTAATAATGTTGGGTTTAATGAAATGTCGGTTTAATAATAATGATTGATTTTCACTTTATATCTGATTCTGCATATTCAGAACCATTCTAATGAAAACTATCAATAATATTAGTTTATCATCGATTTCACAACTTTGCGGCATATAATTATATAGAATTGTTAAATTAAAAGTAATAAAAACTTTAGTTAAATTGCGTCAATGCTTTTCATTGTTTTCTGTATTTAATTTGCTATATATAAGTTTCTTGATTCTTACTTAAATAGCTACTTTTGACAAAGGGTTTATTGGAGAAAATAACCATTTATAAATACACAATTTCTCATCTAAGTCTGTTGTCTTTTACTACTCTCTCTATGTTAAGGTGTTCAGTCAAAATAGCCCTGTCATAATAGCTCTACAAGATTTATTGTAATTAGCTATAATAATATTTATTTATTATAAATTAAAACAATTATTTACATATAAATTGATAAAATAAAAAATTCATATATGAACTCCCATAAACGTCGATAGATGAAATTAATGCTCAAATCGCTCCTTTATTGCCTTGGATCTCAAACTTTTTGAAGTCGGGGAACACTGAACTCTGATTCATTTTTAGGCGGAATATCTAAAATACGGCAAACTTTAAAACAGGAGGAGCGGGTTGCTAACCTTTTTGAAACCAAAAGAGCAATAGAAAAAGAATAATGTTCGCAAAAAGAAACGAAATCGTGTCGCAGTGTGTGATTGGTAACCCCTGCTTCCAAATGTTAATGTTAGAAAATAATTAGTATCGATATTGATTGATGCAAATATATTTATCGAAAACACAATTAAAATTACAATATTTTTAAAAAAAATCTCAAACTTAATGCGTTACATGAGCTTGACGATCTTTACAGATCTCAGCCATATTGGGCCGAGCATTTCTTCTACTAAATTCCCTAGTTTCTTCGGTCTCATTTTAATAAAATTAACCATGGTAACTACATGGTCAAATATTATGCTTTTAATTCCCTGGGCATTATATTTATGACAAGTACTCGGTGCAAGAAACAATGATGAGATAGTGTATAAAAATTTATGGTTTTAGCTAAAGTCACAAATCTTTTGATTGATCCCGTCATGGACGCTGCCCCATCGGTACAAATACTGACACAATGATCCCATGATAATTTTAAAGCATTCAAATACAATGTTTTTACATCAAACAAGTCCTAACCAGTTTTTCGACCCAAAAATTCTTTGCAGCATAAAAATTGATTTATTATCTTTTGTTCATAAATAAATAATAAAGAGCCTAAGAGTTGCGCCTTGCAACATATCATTGGATTCGACTACTTGTAATACAAAAGCCATATTAACTAAGCTTACCTGCGACTGCACTTTCAATGTTGCAGGACATGTCATTAATTCTTTTACAAATCGTATCATCAGATACCGGAATCTTCAAAATCTACTTCTTTGCTTCTTCCACAAACATATGGTACGTGTAAATTTTACATTGAATTGATTTTTATTTTCAGACAATTTTTAATTGAACTTTACATTTGATTTTTTCGCGAAACGCCATGTGTTCCGTGGAACATGCTTTGAGAACCAAGGTTTTTTTTGATTAAATGATATATGTGTTGAAGTGTAGTTTTAATATCTTACTCTTTTATATCACTGAATATATGTTTATAAAAAGAAAAAAAGACTTGAGCTTTTACACGTGTTGAGTATGACCAGTCCCCATGTGATCTGTACCCCTAGGAGGTCAAAATACTTTGTCGGATAAACTCAATTATATGTATATGTCTATATGACTATATGTAAACTATATTTAAATGTATCAGAACAATGATGTATAAATAAATATTATTATTGCTACTTACAATAAATCTTGTATAGCTTTTTTGAAGGGACTATTTTGTCCCAGGCTATTTTGACGGGGTGCCCTATATTAACCTCACTCTGTATGTATGTTGAATGTTTGCATGAGTCACGAGTCGAAATTTGGCAGATATATTTGTTGGGCTGAAACCGAGAACTGAGAGTTTGTTTTAATCGATCGAAAATACCTAACACAAAAACCGCCAATTTGAAAAAAAAATTATGATCAAGGTTTAATATAGAATAAATAAAATAAACATTAAGAATCAATAAACCCCGTATAATAGAATAAAGAGATAAATAAATGTAACAAAAAATTGAACACTTAAAAAATTTTCGATAGGAAAATAATAAAATGTAAAATAGAATTATTTGAAAATTATTTAAACGATATAAAAATTAAATCGTCAAAATAATAAAATTAGTTAACATTATGTAAATTGTAAAGTTTATAGAATTAAATGGTTAGAATTATGTAACTTATTAAATTTAAAGAATAAAAGTGTTTAAATTAATAAAAATTAAAATAACTCGAATTATTTAAATTATAAAATTTATAAATTATTAAAATTAATAAAAAAATTAAATAATTAATTAATTAAATTAATGAAATCAAAATTAAATAAATAATTACACACATTCATGCATGTATGCAAAATTAATTCAAAATTTCTCGCACTCTGATTGGATAGAGTGACAGCGAATGCATGAATGCGCATCACAAATTCATTTGAAAAACTTTTTCTTTCAACATCGCCACTTAATTTGCAGACAGTAAAGCTCTCAGTTTCGATTTTATGCCAACGTGGATGTGGTAATTTATTTGTTATTGTTCTTGTAATTTTTACGAAGTGTTTTAATTAATAAATTTTATATGCAATTAATGTCTCAGTTAAATTTTCTTTTGTTGTCCTTTTTAATGGTTTAACTTCATTTAGTTTCAAGTTTTAAATAATAGTTTTTATTGAGTCCAATTATATTATTTATTGGTTGTAAACGATGGTGCCGTGGAATTGAGATCCAGCATATCATGGTTTGGGGTACCTTCGGGATGCTCAGACTGGTGGGTATGCTGGTTTTTCAATCGCGCAGCTGATTTCGGGCCGAAATGTGGAGGCTTCTCCACGGGTCCGTCGCTGGAAGTACTTTGGTCAAACATAGGTTAGGACTGAGAATACAGGCAGATCCCTGCTCAAATTTTTTGAAGGACAATTTAAATATTATGGCAAGTGTGGATTAACTTGGAAATAAGGGCCGATCCCTGCTCAAATGTTTTGCGAGATAGGTTAAATATTCATAAATATCACGAAAATTACCTAGCAACCTTTATTAATAGAAAAATAAGGGCGCATCCCTGCACAAAATTTTGAAGGGAAACAATAGAAAACATCTAGAAATGAGGATCATAGCCGAATGAGATAGAAGAGTAGAAAGAGAAAATGATCGATGACGTAAGACCTTCCATCGGCCGTCTAGAACCCGAAGAGAAAATACAATGGGGAGTAGTTTTAGCAATAGAGCTCACCTGCTCATTGTTTTTTTCGCCTTTGTGTACAGTACCAACATGGTCGTCGCCATGGGTACACAAATGGTTTAAAGTACAATAGTCATAGAGGTGCTTAGAAAGGAGTCGAGTTAATACCTATGATTACCCTTAACGTATTTAAAATTTAAAATGACACACCCCTAAGTAACCAACATATTTGTCATCGAGAATATTGCATTCTTTCAAATTTACAGATTAATATAAGGTACTTTAATTAACTTTTTTAAAAAATGTTTAATTTGGTCACATATCCCAATGGACAAAGATTGCTTAACCTCTAAAATTTTAATGATTTTTTGATTTTTTTAAATATTCTCACCACTGGCTTTGTACTGAAAATTTCCTACCGTAAATTGTTTGTCCGGTGAGCTACAGAGAGAGTTTTAAAAACTATGTTTTTACAGTTAGTTTTTTTTAAATAAATTATTTTAGACATTTTTGATTTCAATTTTTGAAATTCTTGAGGATAATCATTACAATTTTACAGCATTAATCAAATTTTACTTAAATATGATTCCCTAACAACAGTTGTTGGGTTTTTTTCATCTAAAAATACTAAATTTAATTTTCAATTAATGATAAAAAAAATCTTTAAAAAAACCAGAATAAGATAAAACCTAAATTAAATAAAAATTCGGATTGTTTTTATCAGTCAATTGGTCAACTGCTCGATGGCACAGATTGGAAAAGAAGCTGGATATACACATTTTCGACTACTTTGAACCGTAGATTCTGGACAAAATTGCTTAGTTCTCGGTTGAGGTTTGTGGTAAAAGAAAAGGTTAAGATAGGAATCTGATTAAGATTCATGCTTTTAAGTTCAATGAAGACAAGTTTGATGATTTAGGTTGAAAATTAAGGAAGGGATATGAACCCCTAAAATAAGATGGGAACGCTACGCATTTTTTGAAAAGTTCTATATTAACACCCAGAGCAAAATAGTGATAACGAAGACACTAAGATAGAAGAGCAGATTCCTGTACAAATCTAGAAAATGAATTTCGAATGAACAATATCCAAGCAAATTGGTTAATAGATAAGAAATTAACTTGAGAAATGTTTGTCCTAGTCATTGAAGGAAAAGTATATTAGTAATAATGGCGTAAATTCTTCTATCGATAGCCAAGAATTCGTTAAGGAGAATTGGTGGAATGGTAGTTCAGTTCTCAACCACGTTACATAGTACCAACCAAATGGTGAAGATAAGAAAGCAGAAGTGTCTCAATGGACCAATTAAAATCCCTTGTAGTTTCAAAGTCAAGGACAACTGTAGTCATAGTAACATCGCAATTGGATCACCCAGAACTAGTTATTTGTGGGATAAAAAAACAAAAGTTAATTTACAATAAACTACTAAAAAATAAAATGAAATTATTTTCAAAAATATATATTCATTAAAGCTAAAATGAGATACTGTAGATTATGTTCACATCAAAAAGTAGATACAATAAAGTTTAGAAATTCAAGAAATTGGCACTGTTTTCAATCTGTTGGAAGGATGAGTTCTGAATACCTTGTAGAAGCATTGAACATATGTGAAAATACATTTCCAATCTGGTCTCTCCATTATCATCATGTCGTCTATGTCTAACAAGGGATAAATATCTGCATATTTACTATGAATCAAGCTAAAATAAATATCCAAAAAGAAAAATCTCTACTCAGCAGTGTTGAATGCCAACTCGAAATTGAATTTGCGATTTACTTTATTTAACTTAGAAAAATCAAATGCTTCCGGATGGAAATGGTGGATCAGGGCACAAAATGCCAACCCGTCTGACCAACTCGAGGATAAATTATCAACACAAACACCCTAAAAAAGACATATAACTTACATTCAGGTGAAGCCAATTCTCTTACATAGGGCTCATATTCTTCCGTATTTAATTTACAGAACATAAGGATTATATCTTTGGCTGATGTTGCTGAACGGTTAAATCTCCTCACAGGGGTTTGCCTTTATTAGAATCAAATTAAATAAAAAATTATAAAGTTCATACTTTATGGGAGATATGTTTGATGATTCTGAAATAAATGTATTTAATATTAATAAAATAATTGAAATTAATTATAATAATAAATAGATGAAAAAAGTTCCTAATAAAAATAAAATTCCAAGTTAATTTATTTTTATTTTTACATATTTTTCGTGAAGTTTGCTTTCAGAGTTTGCAAAAAAGACTGAAAATATCGATGAAAAAATTTCTCTTATCTGAAAATGACAGA
Organism: Schmidtea polychroa; assembly: GCA_959609185.1. NCBI lineage: Eukaryota > Metazoa > Platyhelminthes > Tricladida > Dugesiidae > Schmidtea > Schmidtea polychroa. Next base: position 41,806 of record CAUHTR010008030.1, read on the forward strand.
TCCGAAAATTTGTTAAATATAAAGACATAATATTAATCTTTAATCTAGAAAAAAATGAAGACAAAAGAAATTGATAGAAATATCAATTATAATAAAAATAAAGGTTTTATTTAAAGTATTTTCTGATTCTAGTTAGGAAACCGGAACTTGAATTTCGATGAAAGTTCTTTAGATATAGGTCAGAAAATACCAATAAAGGTCAAAGAGTCATTCTAATACCTTTAAATATTTATTAATAACTTTTAATCTATTGAAGATATCTAAATTAAAAAATAAAAATAATCATTAAAGGCGTAAAATGACTGAGGGGAATTGATGATGAATGAATGGGGCAGTCTTCTGGAACCCAGTAAAACAATAGTGGAAGAGAGATGTTGAAAATGAGAATGGAACAGAAGAAAATCAATAAAAACAGACAATTAAATAAAAGAAGGTCATTATTAATTAATAAGTACAAGTGCAAAACTAGCGTAGACAGAAAGCAAAACAAAATTTGGATTGGCTTGTTATCTCGATGACCTACTCTAGATAGAGAGGGAAAGGCATGGGAAATCCGAGAAACTGGATTGTAAAAAATGCATCTATCTCGACAGCTGTCAGAGATTACGGAATGACAATGGAAAAGCGATAAAAAGAATGAATTATCAATAAGTGCCATCAGATTGAAAATTATAAAAACCGATCACAAATTAACAGAAGGAGAGAAAAATTGGGGCGAAAAGAGACGAAATTTGTTAGAAAGAAATTTGTGAGAAATTTGAATTTACGAAGTAAAATAAAGCTTTGAGAATCGGGAAATAGTTGAAAGAAACTTGCGTATTGAATTAGTGAATCAAGTCAATCTAAAAGCAACCAGGTCAATTTTGCGAATTGCCCATTACCGGCAGTAGTCAAGCGATCGTGTTCATAGAGGATTGTCATTGTTATGCGATTCTTCCCGAAGGGTTGTAATAAGCATTTGAAATATTTGAGGTGTGTTGGAAATTGATATCGTTGAATTCGTTGTAATCAATTGTGATAATCAATAAAGTTTTACGTCGTTGGGAGTCAGATAAGTAATTGGTAGTTAACAATTACCGACCAACTACAATATACCCAACAAATCTTATTTAATAGAAATTTTAATTTTTGTTAAAAAACCAATCCCGAAAAGAAGTTTGAAAAGTTGACAAATCCTTAATAAAAACTTTTAAATAATAAATCATAAATAAATAATAAATAATAAAAATCATAACTAATAAATCATAAAAAAAGATAAGTTTAACTTTCGATGAAATGTGAAAAATTTATGAAAAAATTTCAGATCAGATCATTTTTATCTCTTCATTTTTGTAGATATTATTTTATTTTTGTTTTATTTAAAAACCGATTGTCATATTATTGCGAGAGTTACTTATAAAAATATATTTAATATCATCAAGGTAATCTAATTAAAGAACGGCTAAAACACATATTTTATGTGGTCTTCACGCTTACCGTTTCAAATTCAAATCGACCAAGAGACTTGATCACCCGTATTAGCATATTGTGGACCATTACACAACCAAATGACATCGTGGATATTCAATAAGACAATGCTATTGTCAACTAATTACAACCGAAAGTTTCACATTTAATCAGTTAAATGCGGCAACGAACAAATGAAATTTAGTAAAATGTGTTTAAAGATTAAGTTAAAAACTCGTGACATTTTCTTCAAATTTTATTTGGTACCTGGATTTAACACTAGATTTACGGGTGTTGATTATAAACCTATTTCGTATACTTAATTCGAAATGCGAAATGAGGGAGTAGGTAGAGGAGTGTAATTAATATTTACCTATATTTCATGACGTATCTAAAAACCAACATATGTATTCAAAAAATTATAAATCAGTATTATATATATATATATATATATATAGCAATAGAATTTTAAATGAGTCAAATTGGATCAGTCTGTAAATCTAGTGTTAACTATAATTAATATATAACAGGTGGATGGATTAATCCCTCAATTTTGGTAAAATGGAAAATTTTTAATATAAAATTATAAAGGTATTTTATAAGCATAATAATAATAAATGGAATAAAAGATTCAATTGCGAAGATTATAGCATCAGCTAGGTGTCGTATCAAAGTGAACAGGATTAATTAATTCGAAACATTTCAATTAATAAAATATTTGGTACTTCCGTGTTATCTTACCCCCAAAAATTAAATTATAAAATACAATTAAAATAACAATATAAAAAATGAGAGAATACATTATTGATGACGTTATTGAACATTATTGAACATGAATTTATTAAGGCTATCTGTGATTTATGTGATTATGTGAGTTTATGTGGAGCAAACGTGTTCTAAGCAACAGTGCCGATGTGTTCGACACTATTCTCAACGACATTGTGGTTTTCTGGCCATCTGGATGACCATTTACAAACTCTTTACAAACATTTGCTGAGTTTGTAACTGTGATTTAGAAAATAAATATAATAATTATATGTGTTCTTTTTTAATTTAATTTTTGGGGGTAAGATAACACGGAAGTACCAAATATTTGCAAAACTTATCAAAACTTCTTAATAACCATTATTGTAAAATTATTTTGAACTCGACTATTTATTATTGATTTTATTCAATATAATAAATAATGGTTATATTGTGACATAGAAAAAAATCATAGTAACAACATTTCTTAAATGTATCTTTAATTATTTCAGTCGCTTTCATCTTATGGCTAATTACAATTAAATTAATAAAACGATTATCAGTAACTCGGCTTCTTGAATAGTAGATTTCTTTCTGCATATGTAGATTCATTGCTTTAATTGTTTCCTTGATGGTGGCTTCTTTTTATTTATCATGGAAAGCTGCATTGTATATTTAAAGCATATGCCTCTTTATCCAGTATTTCCGTTGTTAAACTTGTTAATATGTAAAAGTCTTTAGTTATTGTGTTTCGTAATATTAAATAATTCAAATGACGCGTCAACTTAAGCGAACCAATTTTGTACGTTTGAAAAGTAGTTTGGGATTCTTATCTGAAGTAAATTAGTTTCCTCATATATCTGGATCGCACTTCTGACACAATTTATGTTGTCATATTTAGTTGAAACCATAACAATTTAAAGTTTAAATATTTATTTTAGACAAAACTTTGTTTATTAAAACAAATATATTTTATGGAATTAGTTTAATTACATAAAATATGCTACTTTATGATCACTACAACACTCAATGTAAATTAACTTAATATTCTATTGAAACTTAATTAATAAATTAAATTTAATACACAATTAAATAGTGTATCCCAAATTTAGTTACCATTACTATGACTATTAGGTAATAATAATATTTGTTTATCTATAACAGTGGTTCCCAACCTTTTTTGGCTCATCGCCCCTTTCTGGAGGTTTACTGTTACCTATCGCCTTCCCCATCTCGTAAGAAGCAAGTAGTCCTTTGCCAAGATCGGTTTCGCGTTTAGTAAATAATTCACTCAAAGTAGGACGTTTATCAAATTGAGCTTTGAGGTGTTGAAAATAACTAAGTTCTTTAGTCATTTTATCAGTATGTGCTCTTGATAAACGATCTTTCATTTGCGAAGGCTTCATAGGCTTCGTTACTATTAAATGTTTTATTGCATATATTTTATATTTTAATCCTCTCCCCCTTGAATACCAATCGCCCCCCAAATAACCAAATTCACCCACTTGGAAACGATTGCATCCAGGTTAGGAACCACTGATTTAGAACAAGTTGGTAATATTTAGCATTGAAATAAAAATGCCATGTTATCGATAAACATTATAGGTGTGGTACATCCGTAATTGCGCTTTTTGGCATATTAATTATGTCTCTGATTGTTATATTAATAAATGTTTGTACTATTAAATTTTCAATACAAATTATACATCAGAATATATAATATATAACAGAAATTTAAATTTGTACTTGTTTCTCATGATTCTTAACCATATATGTGAATAACAAAAAATATAACATTTTCATTAAAATCTTTTATCTTTTATACTTTTGATCTTTTACCAATTTCTTTTCAGACAATTGATCAACGTTTTATTTTACATTTAATGCGAATTTCCAGAGCCACAGCTGATAAATGCAAATCAAAATGTTGATCGATAGTCTGAAAAGAAACCCAAATAAATGAATTTGAATATTTGTAATTTCACCATGTACAATTTAATCTTAAATTTTCAATACTAATTATTATTTTAAAATTTTTATCATGTTTATCATGTAAACAAATTTCCATTTACCATAACAACCGCCACCTTGCAGTATGCCAGTATGAAATAATACGTGTCTCATTATTGATAATGTAGATATAGAACCAAAGTGAAAACAGTAACAATATTCATACAAAATATTGGTAGATCTTATTTATAGAACACTGAGCAGCACTTTATAATCTATTTTTCAATCTGTCTGTCATTTTCTCACCACCTGAATTACCATTCTACTAATATTCCAATACTCTATTTGGCCATGACCTTTCGTATATTTTTTTCACATTTTTTTCGAGTCATGTTAAACAAAATTTTAATCGTATAATCAAAATAAACCTTTTGAAACGATTGACTGATAAATTTTTCGTAATGTTTACTTACAGTTTACAAAATCGCTAGTGCTAATAAACTGGTCCAGGAACTGTGTTCGCTGCCTAGACTTTCTCGCGAGCGAGTGTTTATTTATTTTCATTTTTCAATTATTTTTATTTATCAAATTTAACTCAACTGTTCTAGTATTTGTTCGAATATCAAAAATGATAAAAATTTGGGTTGATTAGTGAAAGATTACTCAAATGGAGCTGACTGTACGACTAAATGTTTGCAAAGGAACAAAAAAACAAATTCCGTTGGAACAAATAAGAATTAAAAGTTGTGTAGCAGGTTCATTAGACGGTTTTAAACCGCCGAGGTGAGGGAGAAATGTAAAACCACTTTTGAAAACAATCTCTGTCTGTTATATAGCTTTCTGGAAAATATCCTGGTTAACGATGATACAAATTATCCAAATTTACAGAAAAACCGCTGAAGATAATAAATCACTGTTGGAACGAATTGTTTAGAAATAATTTTTATAAGTTCCGTTTATCAATTATATTGGTTCTACTGGTTTTAATATTTCTTTTAAACTCTTAAGCATCACTATTTACAAGAAATTCACAAAAAATTGAAACCACTAAAACTCAGATACTAAAATTGACTCGTTTAAGTTAAGAATAAAGAAACCAAATTACTCGTGTTTGTATGTTTCATTAATTTTTTCTACCCTTTCTTGAAACCTATAATAAATGGACAGATATAACTGATAATGAATTTCCAACACACAAAGGAGTTTGTAGTTTCTTATAATATAATTTATTGATTATTTTCTTATATTATATGCAGTTTTTATTAGTTGCAACGGTGTTTATAGTGTTATTTTAATTTAATTGTATTAATTTTATATTTTAATTATTGCTAATTATTTAATATGATTTTTATTTAAAGCTGACCATACATTTATTTTATGTTTATGATATTTTTGGGGTAGATTATTAATAATTAAAAAATAAAACCAATATAATCAAATTAAAGTAAAACAAATTAAAAATTTAACAATGTCATACTAATAAATAAAATATTCAATATTTAGTTAGAAAATAATCATAATAAATAATTACAGAATTTAATAAAGTTATAAAACTTATAAGTCTTTTACCGTATTCACTATGGATCTAATATTCTCAATTTATTTTTATTTTAGATCAATATTTTTATTTATTTAATACAAATTATAGGCTGTCTTTATTAAATGCTTGTAAAATTGTGCAGGGAATTCATGTTAAATAAATAAAAATATTGATCTGAAATGAAATAGAAAGAAATAGAAAATTAATCATAATTATTTTGCAATTTTTTAAATTTAATTACCTTTGATATTAATGCTATTTTCGTTGACGTCTTTCATTTGAGCAATTTTGATACTTTCAAGCATTTCTTGTCCGACCATCGTTTTGTGTCTATTGAACCGATTTTTGTTGAGTATTTTCGGTTTGGCTTTATGAAAAATCAAAAGGATTAAAGAAAATATGTAGAAGTTAATAAATTACGTTCATATTGAGGAGCTGGCGTCGAGCAAGAATCTGTTTTGGCTAAACATTATAGTTGATTAAATTTTCTTTAAAATGTAAAAAAATACATACGTTTCTCTGTCTGAAGGACAAACTCATCTTTAATTGTCGAAGTGTGCTGTTGATTCTAAAAAAAATTTAAAAAAATAATGATTGTTCAAAATATTGTTTTAAGTTACATCTGTGTTGACTAGAATATTGAATTTAAGTGACTTCCTTTTTAATCTTTGCGAATGAATTGCAACTTGATAAAGACCATTGTCCGTGGTCTTGAGGTTTTCGATTTTAAGACTAGCGCATTTTCCATCAAAACTGCCTACACATCGACTCGTATGTGAAATAAGAATTTGTTTATCATCTTTCGTCCAGGTGTATTCGATGGAGCTTAAAATTTTGAATGGCATGATCCATAAAAATTCCAAGGAGTCATTCGAGCATACCACCGTGCTCAATATGTTGTTATTCGAAGCGATTTCATCTGCAATTAATTGTTTAAAAAATTTATTAATACAAAACTTTTAAAATTTTCATACCAAAAACCAATTTTTTCCATTCTCTATTCGTTGTACTTAAAATATTTTTAAAATTTTTTTAAAAATCACAAATTCACTTTTTTGTCATGCATTCCTGTATTACATAATTTTCTTTTCCAGATTCCATATTTTTTAAAGATGGCTTTTTTTCTAGATCACATTTTTCTAAATAAATAAATTTTTATTTTTATATTTTTGTAAAAATTATTTAAATTTTTAACTGGAATGATGATTGATTTCAAATGGGTACCTAAGGCTTTAAACCTCAATGGCGTGATATTAAAAGTGATGTTATATGGCAACGGTGGGCAAATGCGGCTCTTAGAGCCGCATGCGGCTCTTCGTTGAGTAAACTGCGGCTCATTGATAATTGAATTTTTGATAATTGAATTTGAAACCATGTCATCTGCGCGGACGTCAATTGCGCGGGTCCAACTGCGCGGACGTCAATTGCGCGGGTCCAACTAATAATTAATAAGGGAAATGTACATATATATGTAGTCAGAGTTTATCCGACAAGATATTCTGTCCCCCTATGGGTACGGCTCACAAGGGTAATGGTAGCAAGGGTACTGCTCATATTTAAGCTTATACATTTATTGGATTGTTTAATAAATGTATAGGCTTGAATATGAGCAGTACCCTTTCTACCATTACCCTTGTGAGCCGTACCCATAGGGGGACAGAATATCTTGTCGGATAAACTCTGACTACATATATATGTACATTTCCCTTATTAATTATTAGTTGGACCCGCGCAATTGACGTCCGCGCAGTTGGACCCGTGCAATTGACGTCCGCGCAATTGACGTGCTACGTTGAATTTGAAAATTGAATTCGATTTTTTTATTTTGAAATTTTTTCAACTGAATTTTTAAAAAAAAAATTTTTGTTGCAATTGTATTTTCATAAATGTTAAAAATTAACGAAACATTGTTTTTCACATTTTACTGCTTTTTAAAATTATTTTGTAGTAGGCGGCGCTTTGTTATAACAACGAGAGAGAAGCAATGAAAATAAATTTAGTGAAATTTAGTGAATTTTGATTAGTTAGTATTTTTGTTTGTACAATATTGCGGTCGTTTGTATATTTTAGTATAGTTTTCTATTCGTGTTTTTTGAAAAATTTGGTAAGAAGATTTTTTATGAAGCATTTTAAAATTTTAAATTAATTAAAATTAAATTTGTCTTTTTATTATTTTGTTTAAATTTCAGTAATATAAGTTATTCAAATTTATTATTACAATGACCTCAGAAAACATCAAAAAACGAAAATACAAACAAGAAAATAGAACTTTTCAAGAAGAATGGACAGAAAAGTTTTTTTTTATTGACAATAATGGTAAATCGTTGTGTCTTATTTGTAAAGTTACAATTTCCAACTACAAAGTAACCAATTTACGTCGACACTATGAAGTAAGTCATCCACACTTATCAATTCAATATCCACTCAATTCAAAATTGCGAACTGAAAAACTTAAGTAAACGAATACAGTGAAAAATTGGAAGAATTGCAAGCGGATTTCAAATGTAGGTTTGAAGATTTGAAAAGTTTTAGATCTATATTTGCATTTTTTGTGAACCCATTTATTTGTGATATTATTGAAGATGGATTTCCAATTTCTGAAGTAATACTTGTTAAAAAAGCGGTTGGGGAATTGGAGTTATTAGATATGAAAGAGGACCAGGCTTTGCAAATGCACCATAAAGTTACTTCTATAATTGAATTTTGGAAACTCGTACCAGAGGCAAAATATCCACACTTAAAACAAGCTGCTTGCCGTCTAATTTCAATTTTTGGTACAACATATTGTTGTGAATCTTTGTACTCCACAATGAAGTTCGTGAAGTCGAAATATCGTTCACAGTTGACTTATCAGCATCTTACAGAATTGCTGCGAACAGCTTTAACAAAGTATACACCAAATTTCAAAGATTTGACCAAAAGTCTTCGTTAATTCAAGAAATTTTATTACTTTTTATTAATGGATTTTTATTATATTTTATGTTTGTTACTTAAATTTTGAAATAATTGTTTTTAATAGCGTTTAAGTCTTTTTTAATCAAATTAATGAAATAAAAAAAAATATGTAGTTCACTATGGTGGCTCTTTAAAAAATAAATTTTCGGAAAATGTCTCTCATTGAACTCATGCGTGCCCACCCTTGTTATATGGCATACAAACTAGTGAATATATAAAGAATTTTTTAAAATCTCGTTAATAAGGGAAATTTATAAAAATTAAATGTAAATTAAAATTTTAAAGTGCTGATAAAAATAGTTTAAAGTTTATTTTTAATAATTATCAAATATTAACAAATCCTTACTAACACCAATCAGGTGGCTATGCCGAAAAACTGAAAGACCAAACATTGCATTTTGTATTATCCCTTCAGTTTCGTCGTCATTTGAAATAATACTCTTCAACTAAATTAAGATTTTGATTTTTTATTTGAGGAAAATATGCTTGGGTACATTATTATAGTATGCTGATTGCAAGTAAGATTTCCAAATTTTTCAACAGATTCATTTTTTTATGTAACTTGTTAAGCAAAAATTTGTAAAGGGGTCATTTAAAAGAGAAATTGTCTCACACAGAATTGTATCTATTATTAAGAGTTTAGCGTAACAATCATGGTAAATCAGAGCAAAAATAATTTAGGATATCTACAAACAGTATTTAAGAATTGCAACAATAAACTTTATGGAACAGTGTGCAGAGTAAGGTTATACACTATTCAATAATTCAGAAAAAAAATTAATATCAACAAAATTTATATCACACTATTTCCAATTTCAATCTGTTATAAGCAGAGAAATTATGATTCCGTCTTTTTGTAAGTTATTTATAACTTTATTTTGTGAGTTATTTTTAAGGTTAAGTTTTAGTTAAGTTATATAGGTTTACTTAATAAAAAGTACATATAATCAATCTTACCAGAGTCGGATTTACTTGTGAGGAGGCCCAAGGCTAAAAATCTTATGGGGTCCTTTTATATATTTTTTTAAACAAAAAGGCTAATTGGTTTCCTGTTGTCATATAGTTAAAATAATAGTTTAATTTCGAAAATAGATGATATATAGATGATAAACATAAAGTAGAATTCATTAATAAAAAACATTAATTTAGAAACATTTTCTTCTAGATTTTTTCTCTGCAAAATCTTCAAATGCAACTTTAGAAAGGTATTATATTAAATATAATTATTATCAAATATAATTAAATATAATTAAATACTTCTTTACTTATATTACATAAATATAATATTCTGCACATAATTAAAAGATGTAATACGTTTTTATAATAATAATACAAAATTTGGGGCCCTAGCCAGTCGGGCCCTAGGCTTCAACCTTGTCAGTTTAATGGTAAATTCAGGCCTGAATGTGTAGATTTTTTGTTTTTCATGTGCAATATTAATTTTGTATGTGCAAAATATTGGAAATTGCACATTTTTGTACACCTGTTACAGTGGAAAATCCAAAAATTATATATTAGTTTACAATCCAAAATAAATAGTATGCACTATGCGATTCATAGGGAGTTAAAATGGGGAAATTTATATAGAGGCTTTGAAGTCTGATGGAAGGACACGTCTATTTTACTATACATAATCCATAATATATCTCTTTTGCTTGTTGTGTGTGCTGGCGTTACAGACTATATGCGCACCTATGCGCACAGTTTAGAGGGAACATTGTATATAATGGTTTCTAAAGTATATTTTTAAATCTTTATGCCTAATTTTGATAGTATAATTCAATCCTTATTATAATTATTTATTAATAAATTAATATTACATAAACTAATAATGCACGAAGAAAATAAGTAATTGCTTGGAAATTATGTAAACATAAAATGTTTTATTGTAATTTTAAGTATTTTATTATAAAAATATTAAAAATCCTAAAGGAATTTTAAGTCACACTACTCTATTTTTGTTGACAGTACTCGTTATACTATAAATTCTAATACATGAATAAAAAAGTTAGTATTAAATAATCTTACTTTACATTAATTTAAATGGAAAAGTTTTAAATTAAATTTCTTGTTATAAATTGCATTCAACCATTATGTAGGTGTACACTGTACATGCATCAAGCTGTGTATATATTTCTCTGCTTATACCAAATTCAAATTAGAAATTTCACGTGCATATTTTCATTAATTCCGAAATTATCTACGCGATACTTTACTAGATTTAGCAAAATAATAATATTATTGTTACTACTATAGTAATAATAATATTATAATACATCTATAAAAACGTTACAGATCTAGTCAAAATTGTATAAATTTATGTAAAAATTATGTGGTTTCTCTTTACTGCAAGCTTATTAGATATTAGTAAAAATATAATAATAATTGTAAGCAGTTCCAAAAATCCTATTTAAAAATAATATAGTCTAAATGTTATAAGTGTGATCAGGTAGTTGAAATAATTATTTGTGTTTAATTTATTTAATAAAAATTGATATTAAATTATAAATTATTTTAAATAAACTAATTATATTTGTGATCAATAGTTGCATCAATATTAATAATTACCCCGCTTCAGTTGTTTAAATTTTCAGAAAATACGAGAGAATTGAATTTGTAATTAATAAGTGTTGAAAGAAGATTTGAATTTAATTGAGTCTAATAATAATAATAAGAAATTATTTTTTGACACTACGTTAACATTATATACGAATTGCACTATACTTGTCATATCTATGCAAATTACATTGCCATAAATTTGGAATTTATTAACAAAATTTCAATAATAAACAGTTTAACGTTTTCTGTCGATGCAAATCTTGCAGTTGGTTATTAGCACTTACAATTTTGGTATTTTTTTTAAATTTATGCTATTACTACTTAGAGAAATTTGAATAATAATCGTATTATTTTATAAGTTATAAAGTCTATTTTTATCGTGTAATTAAGAAGCCCTAGAACAGGGATGCACAAAGTGCGGCCCGCGGGCCACATGCGGCCCTTTTGAATAATTTGTGCGGCCCTCGTGTATATTTATTTAATATATTTATTTAAATATTTATATAAAAAATTATATAAAGTAAAATTCAGTTACTGAAAAATGTTTTTGAATCAAGATTTGCTGATTTCAAAAAAATGAAAACTGATTTCCAGCTATTTGCTGATCCGTTTTCAGTTAATATCGATGAAGTTAATCAAGATATCCAATTAGAACTCATTGATTTGCAGTCATCTGATCAGCTTCGTAATAAATTTAACTAAGGCGATCTTCAAAATTTCTATAAATGTTTACAAAAAAGTGTCATATCCTAATTTATTTCAAAAAGTAGCATACATTGCATCTTTTTTTGGTTCAACATACGTATGCGAACAAACGTTCTCTGTTATGAACATGAACAAGTCGAAGCAACGTAACCGCCTTTCAAATAATAATTTACATTCAATTCTACGTTTGGCAACAACAAACTTGACACCAAATATTTTAAAAATTGTTAATAAAAAACAATGTCTATTGCTCCAAAAAAAAATTAAATTAATTATTTCAACTAAATTAAAATGCATTTTTTGTATATAGAAACCGGGTTATAATTTAAAATTTTACAGATTAGGTGTTTTTTTCTAAATGTGGCCCTCATAGAATGTATTATTAGAAAATGTGGCACCCATACTGAAAAGTCTGTGCATCCCTGCCCTAGAATGTTATTGTGTCAAAGTATTCTAGTTACGTCATTGAGAAAACAAATAAATTCTAACTTTCATTCTTTTGAAGAAGCAAAATCGTGCTTCGGATTTTGCATTGTTCAAAAAAATCTGGTGTTTCGTTGAGCTGAAAAGCAAAAAATATATAAAATGAAATTTATTTTAAAAATTTGTACTTGAATTTTGAGTTTTTCAATTTCTTGATTGGTTCCATCTTTACATGAAGATTCAGGTTCATTTTTCTCCACTAGAAATTTAAAATAATTATTTTTAAATAAAAATTTAATTAAAACAATTTTTTAAGTGTCTTAAACAATTAAATGATAATTTAAGCCTTTTGCTGCGAATATATTATATAGAAATGAAAAATTTGTCGACTATAAGAAATCCCTTTGAAAAATTGAAAAGGGCTATCTTATAGTCGAAAAATTTTTCATTTCTATATAATATATTATACGCAGCAAAAGGCTTAAATTATCATTTAATTGTTTAAAATTAAATTAATGCTGCTACCAAGAAATCATCACTTTATATTTAAGTATCTTTTATTTATTAAAATTAATTAATGTAAAAAGTAAAAGTCTTTACTATACTGCTTTTTGGAATACAAGAGATTTTATCTAATTACATTTTATTAAACCAAGATTTTACTTTTAATTAAGTTTTGAAGAATCTAAAAAGTACAGGTTTTGAGAGTTGATATTTTTTAATGAATTTATCGGTTAGATTCTATCATGAACTGTATGAATGAATATGGTTATCACTATCTAACGAACTGCAAGTTAAAGAGGCACTTGGTTAAAAACATATAGTGCGTGGTTACTCAAAATGGCGAAAAATGACGAACTGAGGGCGATCTTGCCGAGAATACTGTCGGCGAATCAACAACAAATCGTTTTATGTAAATGAAATTACCCATAATGCAATTTACACAAATCAGGTATTTTACCTTCTTTAAATGTGTAGTTAGCTAAAAATGTACATATCTAAAAACTATAAATAACACATTAAAATGATCAGTGGCCAAGATTAAAAAAGACATAAATATATCATTTAACCAGTCAAACAAAGTATTTGATGAAAACTGTTTATGATTATCCGAAAATATATTACTGCTCAATTGTCATTTAAAAATGTCTGTCATTTCGGTTATAAGTGAAAAATAAAGACTTTATCGAAATAGCTTAAATCATATTAAAATTTATTGATTGTATTAAATTAAATAATTAATAAAAAAATTTTTTAAATTAATAAATTAAATTTTAAATGTTAAAATTTTAAAAAAAATAATATTTTTTTTATAAAATAAAAAAAAACTTTTATATATAATTAATAAATTTGTTTAAAATCCTTAATTTAATGAGTTATTATATCCAACCTGATGATGACAAGAAAACTGTCGAAATTAATCGTGAAAAGAATGTTTGATTGGCGTTATCTTATAATCATATTAAAATTGTTTAAAATATAAATAAAGATCTGAAAAATATGTATATTTCACCTGGAAATCACAATGGGGCAGATAAATATATTTAAAAAAGCTATGAAATTATCATATTTTCTTATATTGGCAGACTGAAACTGACTCGATCTGTCTTTTGCGATATGACTTTTTTATGATGTCAGTTTTTATTAACTTTGCTGACAAAGTCAAAAGCAATGTCGATTTCAACTTTCGTCGCGATTTGAAAAACAAATTCATCTTTTGACAAACAAGAAATCAATAAATGACAAATAAATGATCAGTGGCGTAACTAGTGGACGCAGGACCTTGCGTTGCGGGGGCCCAAAATTATTACTAAAAAAATATTTACAATCATTTTCTGAAACTTTTTTCCCGCAGTTATATTTGCCTACAAACATAAAACTATCATTGAATAACGGCTGCTGTGAATAACTATATTTTAAACTTTAACCGAAAAATTTAAGTGGAAATATTTTACATTGCGCGGGGGGCCCAAATTTTGAAGTTCCGCCACTGTAAATGATCAATGGGAATTATAGCATTAAATTGAGTTTGTTTTGTTAAGGAAGCGGTGAAAAGAAAATTCAACTGCTATGAAAAAAGTCAAAGATATTAATTACCTTATGAAAGTATCAAGGACTTGCATAAATTTTAATTTGATTTCATATCACTTAATTATTTATTTCATATTTTAAATGATATCTTTAATTTTAATTAAATTGTTCATTTTGTAGTTTGTAGTGAGCAAGACACTGAAGAACCAGAAACTTTTTTCTTTTATCTTACCGTGTAGCACTTTGACTTCAGAATATTTCACATACTAATACGGATTATTGGTTCAGTCAAATGATCCAATGTGAAAATCTATGATCGTATGTGAGGTAATCTGAGAATCAATTGAAGACATTTTTCACAAATGAAAGATAATGTAATTTACTACAAGAAGTCAACTAAACAAAAGTTAAAAAAATATTGTTTGAATATACTAACTTTTTATGCACCCTAATGTTTATGAATATTTTGAGAAGGAGAGAGGACTGACTTAAGGGGTTCTAAAACAATTTCTACCGATATGAAAACAATAAAAAGAGATAAATATAATTTTTTAACAAAACAAAATGTTAGAAAAATTACAAATAGTTAATATAAATTCTTCGGCTTGATATTTTACATATCAAAATATTTCAGCACAAATTTTTTAAGCTGAAACTATCTTTCAACCAGTGTAAAAGAGGGGCTCC
The DNA here is from genome assembly GCA_959609185.1 of Schmidtea polychroa. Classification (NCBI taxonomy): domain Eukaryota; kingdom Metazoa; phylum Platyhelminthes; order Tricladida; family Dugesiidae; genus Schmidtea; species Schmidtea polychroa. Next base: position 56,846 of record CAUHTR010008030.1, read on the forward strand.
AAAATAAAGATCAAAACCAGTCTCTGGTTTTTATATGGTGCATTATTGTGAGACCAAATGCAACATTCTAAAGCTGTAATAACGAAATTCAATAATAAAAATACACAGTTTATAATTATTTGGAATTATGATTTAATTTTTAAAATTTATGAAGCCTAAGATGGTGGTTTTCGAATAAAAGATGAACAAGTGTAAAACAATATAAAACAAAGGTTTCGTTTATGTTAAATGGTTAAAGTTTTAAAATAAAATTATTTGTTTAACCTTTCAAAACATTTAAGCGCCGTACCTAGACTGCCGCAATTATTTGATCAAATCCAATCCAAAGATCAAGCCAAAGTAAATATAAAAATCAATTAATGTAAAAGAATTAAGTAAATGAAATTTTAATCAAAAACTTTATTATAATAAATTATTTATTCTAACAATATTATGTCAAAATTTTGATATTATATATTATATAATATATAAGAACCCAATTTTTGTAATTTTTTTAAAGAATAAATGTCAAATAAATGCCTACAAAATTATTTAAATAAACATAATTGTTTCTTAATTGTAATAACTTTTGTACTTATTTTGTCATTATTTTTTTTATCTGGTGGAGGAGGGGCAAAATTATTAATTATTCCAATTCATCGAGTAATGTTTAAAGTTGACACGGAAAAATAGAAACAAATATTTTAAAATAATTAACAAATTTACAATATAATATTAATTCGTCTTTGTCCCTTCACAAATTCAGAAAGTATTTCATCCGAACTTTTTTTAATGTCTTGAATCAAGTTTTTCAAAATTAAATCTAATTAAAACTTATATACACGGTCTACGATGAGACAAGAACGATTAGATGCCCTGGTAACTTTTTCAATTGAACGTAAAATTTCCAAAATTTTAAATGAAGAGGAATTAATTGACAGATTTGCTACTATAAAGGCTCGAAAGATTAGTTTTTAAATCAATATACCAAGAGCAGTAAGTATATCATATGATTTGGAAATTTCTTGAAGATTAGATTACTAAATTATAATTTTCTTATATATAGGTTTTATTGATAACGGATTTAATGAACACTTAAATATTGAATAAAATATGAATAAATCTTAAATTTTAAATAAATATATTCATACATTTTTCCCAGTATTTTTATTATTAAAACGTTTAAGAAATAATATGGGGGCGGAAAAATTTTTATGTGCACAGGGCGCCATAACTGTTGAGCCGGCACTGGTCTTGATGAATATATAACAAAGCCAAACCGTTTAACCTCTTTTCATCCAAGGCATTTCTTAAATATGACTTCAGGTATTTAAGTGGTGAAATAGAACGCACTGCTGGACAATTTGATATCAGCAAAGTTTCAAATATTGTGAGAATAATATAAATATTTTTATAAAAAATTAGATCATTTATTGCTAATGTATCTCACAGGAGTAGTCAGTTTAATTTTAATTTCTTCAAATTTTTTGTGACACAGTTTAAACTAAAGAGTTTTTTATTACAATATCTTTTTGATAAAAATCAATTAGGTTATTAAAATTTTGAAGTTCTTCGTCCATTTTCTTTAATTTTTTCTCATACAATTCTCATAACAAAACTAAAATAAAGGTTTTATTAAAATATTTCATCCCTAATATATAATTGATAATCTATAATTTATTTATTTGGGGAGGGGCAATTGTCACTTATGCCTCTACGTCCCTGCATTGCAATGCATATTATTATTTTCTTGACTTTACAATTTTTTTATAAATTTGACAAATATACACGATCAGACGTAGTTAACGTAATTTATGAATAAAAATTCAGATATGAATTTTTTAAAATGAGAAAAATTGATTTAGTTATTTCATTGAATATGTCAATTCTGAGATAATTTAAATTTGTAAAAAAAATTATTTTACATTTAATCAGTTTTATAACTTTTTTTATAATCGATGAAAGAGGGTCGAAGCTTATTCCTGTAGGGAATTTTTATAAATATCCAGCAAAATTTTATATCCAGAAATAGTCGAAACCATTGCAAAATACAGATAATTACGTGATGCAAATAATTCGCTCACATTAAACAAATTTCTTCTTTTAACAGCTATAAACAAATATATTTGCAAATATGACTATGAAAAATATTAAATTCATGAAAAATCAATTTTTACTATATATATATATATATTACGGTGAAAGTAGGTATTGTGGGAAATGTACACATTTTCAGTTAAATGTGCACATTAGCCTCCTCATTTGGGTAATGTGCATTCAACTAACATTTACAATTTCAAATAAGGGAAATGTACATTGAATTTTCGGTTCTTGTTTCATATATCAATAAAGACCATATACTCCGAGTTTATCCGACAATATATTCTGTCCCCCTATGGGTATTGCTAGCAAGGGTACATGTTGCGACATGTTGAATGTGACCAGTACCCTTGCTAGCAATACCCATAGGGGGACAGAATATATTGTCGGATAAGCTCGGAGTATATGGTCTTTATTGATATATCAAAATACTCTTATTTATAAATTAACTAAAACATTGGATATTTATATATTTAATTTTAATTTAATTTTAAGTGGGGGGAAATATCAAACAAGAACATACATATACATTATATTCAGTTCACTTATACCTAACTTTTTGGGAAATGTACATATATATATAATAAATAAAAAATACACCTATTAAAGAATTTTTTAATACGAACTAACAGTGAATGTAACTTAATAAGGAAAATGGGTTCATTGAGATAATGAAAAAGTTCAGAAGTGAGCAAAGAGCAAAATAATATTGATAGCATTAAAACCCCAAAAATTTAAATATAATTTTTTATGCTATTGTAATAAAATATTATTTTTCATTGATTTTAAAATTTATTAAATATAATACTTTAAGAAACATTATTAAAATGCGTCTAACCAATCAAAAACTATGCACAAATTGACTGGCTGGGCGATTGCTTTATTTTTAGAAATCTGTCCAATTATGTATCAACTGCTCAGAAGACTTTTTATTTATCTTTCTATTATTTTGTTATTAGTATTGAAAGGTTTCTTAAAATTTAAAATCATTTAATTTTAAATTTTAAAACCGAAAAAGAAATATATTATTATTAATAATCATATGAAAATTATAAATATAATCTACATGAATTCTATAGATTAAAAATAAAGTAAAAAATGTGTGAATTTTCAAATTGATTGAATAATTTTTGTTATAATCGCTCACATACAAGTCTGGTATTTCTACATTTATCAAAGTCCCCCAGTAGTAAATTCACAATCATAATGATAAAATGGCACAGCAGTATTTAATAATATTTATTAATAAAATTTATTAATATTCACAATATGATTTTCATGAAAAAATTCTGCTTTTATTATAATTATATATTCAATTTTAAAATAATAAAAAATTCAAATTACCATTGACTTCTTTTCTCTTTTTTCTAATTACTTGACGAATAATATTCCGATTTTGAAAGGATTTTTCTTCCAATAACTGCAACAGTGAGTTAATTATCATTCTGATAATATTATTACTTGAATTTCTAATTCTTTCGCATTAAATTGGGAATAAAAATTTATTCTTTCTTCGATTAATGGAGAATTAATTTGTGACATTGTTTCTCAATTTCTAAAAGACCCAGTAGCAGAGAATAGTAGTAAAATATTAGTTAATAAATGCGATGTAAATGAATATTACACTTTATTAGGTTTGGCACACAAACAATAGAGAAACAACCAATCAAAAGAGTGCGTTATTTTAGACTAACAATTTTTTTTGTTTTTGCTTTTACATACAAACACAAACTGTGTGTGAAAATGCTACAATGATCAATTCTAAAAATCAGTAACTAACAATACACGTAATGCTAAATTTATCAGATAATAAAAAAAATTATTTTAGTATATGTAATTTCGACTTTAAATTTCAAATTAGAAATATTTTAGTGGTAATTCTATATTTACTGTGTTAAATTTAAGTTCTTGCCATAGAAAATGGCACCGTTATATTAGTCTTTAGGATTTTAACATTTGTCAGGAGAACATATATTTGGTATTGTCAAATTGGTAACGAACCTTGATCAAATAACTACTAGTCAAACAATCGTGACAATAAAAACAATGAAACCAATACAATTAATCAGTACCGTCATGAAGCTGATTCAGAACGTTTCCCATAAAAAGGATCATTTCTTTATAAGGTGTGGTGTCAACACTTACAAACGCGCACTATTTGCCCTCTACTTTACTTACACATATGTTTCAGCATTACTTAAGGATTGGAAAAGTCAACTTTCACTATTCAGTTTACTAGAAAGGCACTTCACAACCATATGAATTTCGGTTGGATTTGATAGAAGTTGTTACAAATGTTTCGAATGATATTAGTGTTTAATAAAGCAGTAAAAATATTATACTTTTTAACAGTGTAAAGACAAACAGAATGAACCTGCCAGAAATGCTCCTTTGGGTTTTTTGGAATAGAAATTTAATATTTAGACATAAAAAAATGTTTCTTAATTTATTGCGCAAATAAAAATTACAGTTAAAAGAATTCTAATATTGAATACGCGATTCACACGTTATTCAAATCTAATCAAATATTTGTGAGTAGCAACAATTGCACGCGTGGGCCGTCTGTTACATATTACGTAATGGAGTTAATCAATCAAAATACTGTATGTCAAGGGTGTCAAACTGGCACCCGACGGGCCAAATCTGGCTCCCGAAGCATATAATTTAGATATAGAAAATTATTGTTTATTTTATTTCAAAATAACAAATAAAATTTTTAGATATTTTTATTTAAATAAAAATATATAAAAAATAATTAAAATAAATAAACTTTAATTAATTTCGAAATCTTAATAAAAAAATAGTTCCTAAAATTTTTAATTCAAATGGTGTTGTGGGAAAATGTTTACAGAGGCCAGGAAAAAAGAAATAAATAAAATAATTTTTTTTTTTTTTATAAATAAAACATTTTTTTACCAACACAACATTCTCGATATTGAAAATTCGATTTGGGGTTTCATCATTGAAATATAATTCATCTTCCTTATTTCCTTGTATTCGTTTGAGTAACTCTAATTTTTCTGATTTACGCTTTTCAATTAATAATTGTAGATCTCATGGTTCTTCATTTTCATACCGTACTCTGGCAATCTTTTTCCCAAAAACAATTTGTGCAGGACTCAACTGAGTAGTTTCCTGAATTGTCGCATTCAACATAAATTTCAACTTCAAGAAGTATTTCGACCCAATCTTTGTCCGTTCTTTCTTTTAAGGAAATTTGGATGGCATCTCCAATAGTTCTAAATTGGCGTTCAATTTGTCCATTAGCTGAATGCCGACGTGGACTTAAATATACTAAATGAATACCATGTTTCTCTGCAAATGATTTTAATAAAGATTACTCCTCTATCACAATGAATACTCCTTTGAGCACCAAATTTCAAAATCCATTTTTCGTTAATAATTGTTGCAACCTTCTTTTTATCTTGCGCAGAAACTGAACATAAAAAAATATATTTACTAAATTGGTCTATAATTGCCAAAAAAACATACTTCTTTCTACTTTCCATTTTTCACTTGACCACAAAGTCTATAGCATTAATTAATGAAGTGAATTGAATAATAAGATTATTTCAAAGTAGATGAATTGGGCACCGCTAAACCAGGGCACCGCTAGACCACCCTTCCGCGGTTATAAAAATTAAAAAAAATTTTTTTTCAAGGTCAAATTTTAAACAAAGACATGACTTACCAAGGTCATTAAAACAAAGACCATGACTCATCCGATGACTCATCAAGGTAAATTTTTTCAAGGTAATTTAAATAAAGACCATGAATCATCCTATGACTCATTTTCAGGGGTCATTTTCAAGGTCATATTATTATTTTTTTAAATATTATTATTTTATTATTATTTTTCAAAAATATTACTAAGTGATCTAGCGGTGACCTACTATTTGGCATGCCAAAAATATAAGTTCCTATAATTTTACTTCATTGATCAATGGTTCATTTTAAGGCTTAGTACAAGACCTTTCGAATGAGCTATATCCTTATTATCAGTGGCGGATTTAGATTTTGGTGCGTGGGGGGGCGAGGAAAATTTTCAGGGGGCGCCACAAATTATGAAGATGGTACTACTTATTTTCGCGAGTATTGAGTAAATACTAGTAATATTAAAAAGCATTATATTCAGTAAATTTATTCTAGTAAATTTATTGATGTAACAAACATACAAGTTTATTTAATATTTAAATTGCTTCCTGTGTGATTTCATTGAAGCAAAACTATTTATAGTCGATTCAAAGTCAATGTTCTCAGCCAGTTCGCGTTCTATTGAAATTAATGCTAATCCAGACAGACGTTCGTTTGTCATTGCTGATCGCAAATAATTTTTGATGATTTTCAGTCTACTGAAACTTCTTTCAGCAGTAGCAGATGTAACAGGAAGAGTTAAGTATATTTTATAGAGAATTGACAAATTGGGAAGTCCTGGCGCCATCTGTTTTTCAACCAAGAAAGGCAGCCCCTCTTTAAGTTGTAGTTCACAAGATAGTAATGGGCGTATTGATGCATACACGTATTTGAAAGTATCATATTCTAGGATTGCTTCTTCAATATTGATATCGTTTTTGTAAATGTCGCATAAATTTTGAAAAGATTCTTTATTTTCTTCTGATATTTGTGATGGATCAAGACAGCAGAATAAAGCAACAGTGTTATGAAAATCATTAAAACGTTCATCTAGTTGTGTTGCAAGTGTATCCAAGACAGTGAAATACGTTGCACATTTGAAGCGTGTAGTTGGATCATCAACCCTTTCATCTCTGTTAAGTTCACCTGCCATGCGTTTCCTTTTTGCAACTCGCTTTTCTTTAAATTCTGTTTCAACATCTAGTAAGGAACAATTTTTGATAATAAATGATTTTACAGCAACATTTTGGCTTTCAAAAGCTTTATCACTTCTTATATCAGCAAACTTATTTCTAGCAACATAAATCAATTGTTTTGCAAACGCAATATCAATGTTCTACCGTTGCAAATAGTTTGATAACACAAAAATATTATCTAACAGCTTTTGTAGAAATAGCATCAGAAAAACAAAAGAATATTTTGTTATCAAAATAGATAGTCCCATAGCTTCTGCTCTGACACTTCCTTTGTGTTCTTTTGATACCCCAAAATTTATATCTTCTAGAGTAGATATAATAGCGGAGTATGATCCAACATGATCCAATTTCTTTCCTCCTGACTGATCAAACCAGATATCACAGTTTTATCATTTGAAATGCGATATTTAGCCAGCAAATATTGACATATTGCACTTTGATGTTGATTGGAAGTTTCATGTTTAACGATTTTTTCCATGCCTTTTTTCCAGTTATAAACTCCAAAATTTGGGTCCGACCATTCCTTGCTATAATTTTCAGTTTTACAATCAGCGAATAACCAGCAAGCTTGGCAATGTATTTTTTGATTTGTTGGTGAATAGACAAGCCAATTTCTTTCCTCCTTCATACTACCTTTTCCAAAAATTTTGTGTACCAAGAAATTTGAAACTTGCGCCCCAATTCATCTGTCGGAAATTGAAATGGTTCATTGAGTCCAGGTTGACATGGTCCGATTTCAAACAATTTTCGTATCAGTTTCGAGCTTATGCTCGTATTAATGTAGAGTCCTGGATCTGTAGGAAAGTCAGATTGAGGAAGTAGTGGTTCTTGTAAAATATCTGAAGCAAGTTGTTTTTCCACTGTATCAAATTCTGAATCACCCTGATTATTTTTCAAGCCCTGAGCAGGTAATGTTACCGTCTCAGTATTCTCTGCACATGAATGTATAGCTGGGTGTTGTTCATCAACTACAGATAGTACTTGCTTATCTTCAACAAGAACTTCAGATGATGTTTCTGTCTCAGCAGGCTCAGCACAGGAACTCGAATGCGTAGATGGGTGTTGATCATTAAATACATGCTCATTTTTAGCAGAAACTTCAGTTGATTGAACTACTGGCAGTTTAGACTGTTTAGTTTAATTTGTTTGTCAAAAAAGTCCAAATTGACAATAATTATTATGGTTAGATTTATGTACAAACACTATGCAAGCTAACCCCTATGCCAATAAATCCTGTTGAATTATGTTTTGAATAAATTTGATTTTAGTAATTTGCAAACAAATATTGATTTAACGCTACCACTCGAACCAACGATTTGGTATACTGCATCATTTCTTAATTCCATTTCAAATTTTATAAATATATATGTATTTGTTTATTCGATGATTTAATGAACTCGTGCTAAAATTGTATATGAAGAGCAATTTTTCATAAATGATTTTAATTTATATAAATTATCGAGGAAATTTTGATGCATCAAATAAGAGGTTCCCACCAGGAAAACCACAGCAAGTTGTCGATAAAAGAGGGGAAATACCCGATAATAATTTTCAACACAGGTAAATTCAGAATCATGGGATGTAAAAAACCCTTGGATATTAATAAATTACAATAACAAATAAAAAATATTAAAATCCAATCAATTACCGTTACTATGGATATGGGACATAGTATCAATCTATTAACATCAGGCGCGTACGCAGGATGAATCCATTGGGGGGTTTTTATATATATAGAGGGGGGGTTATTTATATATATATATATATATATATATATATATATATATATATATATATATAGGGCTGCCGAGAGGACTTTTGGGGCCCGGGGATATACTTCTTGTGGGGGCCCCTGCCAAGAGCGTGAAAAAAAAATTTCCCCTCGGACTTTGGGCTATTTATAAATGAAGCGGGAAACCGAAAAATGTCCTAATTGTTATTGGAACAATGTATTCATCAAAAATTCTCTTACAAAAATGAAAACGTTTACAACTAAAATTACAAAAAAAGTACAAAAACAAATTATTTTTTAGAATGTTGCTTTCCGAACCTTGCGCCTAGCAAACAAATTAATTACGTCTTGAAAATCAATTTTCTTAGCCATTTCAGATTCAATCGACAACATTCCTAAATCATTCAATCGGTGTTGTGACATTGTGGATCTCAAAACATATTTTATCCTTTTTAAAACACTAAAGGATCGTTCTGCTTCAGCAACAGTTACAGGGATCGTACAAAATAATCTTATTGCTATTATTATGTTGGGAAACAATACATCCAGTTTCATTTTTTTAATGATGTTTAGTAACTCAATGGGCGAGAGAGATTTGTTTTGTATATTGGCATCATAAATTGATTTTAAAGGGTGTCACTTGGTGTCATTTCTAATTCATCCACGTCGCGAATATCGGAGTCGATGGCGGTCTCCCATTGACTGCTAATTANATGAGACTATAGGACGAAATTCAATATGCGAATCTGATTTTTCGTCTTTTCTTTCGAATACATCATCAAATGGAATACACTTAGTCGGTTGAGTTTTAAACTCATAATTATTAGTTAATGGATTAGATGGAATTTTTGGAAAAGAAAGCTTTTGTCGTTTAATTTTAGGAAGATGTTCTTCATCTAATCGCAAATAACAATTGTCACTTGCGTTCCATAAAGAAAATAACCTGATATCTCACTCTCATTTCCACTGGAGATTTCCATTTCTGCAGTTCCAACTACTTTGTCTCGGTTCCGTTTCATATGCTTATTGATTGAGAAATCGGCATTATTGACAACGGCTATGTTACCAGGAAAGGTTATTTCGCGTGTAAAGGGCACTGGCAAGTGGAACTTATTCATCAGATGTAGAGTCTTAATATATCAGTAAAATCAAGAATTCATTAATGCAAGAAAAGAATATCAGAACACAGTAGAATATAAAATCAAATGTAGATTTCTAAATATCAATAAACAATCGGTTATTAAAATAAAAATAGAACAAAGGAAGGAAGCAAATGAAAATCAAAATACAATGGAATGAAAGGATGTCTCAGAGAATCGGTTATACAAACAATATTACACTTATCGAATGTTGTTCTATCTGATATTTTATGAACTTCTACAACATCTAACATAAGGCTTTAATGATATAGCTATTGTGATATTGAGTTGCGATATGATCAGGCATTCTTTATCTCGCTTTCTTGGTGGTGCAGTCTGTATATATCTCACACTAAGCATAAGCTTATTGTTCACTGCTCCATGTATCATTGCAACGGGTTGTTGCGAACAACTAAATAAACATTATTTCTCTTGTTCCTGTTCTCTGCTTTTATAAGATTTGATAGATTTTGAAAGGTTACACGACATATTCATCAATATTAACATGAAATAGCATATTGAATGACTTAAGATGACACCCAATCTATATTATTCATTAAGTAGTATGAAATGAGGTATATATTGCTCAAATTAACGTATTTAAAGGGAGTAAGTATGCATTACTTACTATCTTTCAGTCAATGCAGTCATAAGCTGTAATTATTGTATAAATATTTCCCATCTCACAGATAAGTAAAGTCGTATCAAGCCAATTGAACTAATCGAAAATTCTTTCATTCGTGATTACAACATTCTCATTAATCATTGAGGTGACCATCAATCAAGACGTAAATGAAATGATTAATTTCGTTCACGGGACTTCAGATAAGCATTTTAATTATCCGTTAGTAGATTTCGATAAATAAAGTAGCAGAAAATTATGATTTTTTCTGTTTAATGAAGTAAGGGACGATAACCCCATCACTTTAATAATTCAGACATAATTGATTTCCTAACCATCATAAATGTATTTTACTCACTAATTATTCATTAAATCCACTCAACAATTCCAATGTTCCAATAACAATTAATTATTATCAACATTTATTTAATGTAAAATATAATTATTTATTGTCATTTTTTATTAAACATTAAAATGAAATATGTAATAATCCAAATAAATAATATATTGATAAATTTAATTTTAGAAATATAAAAATCACCTGTGTATAAAAGTTTTCGTTGGCCATCAAAGATCTAACAATATTAGTAAGAATTACTAAGTTTGGTTTCGGATAATTATATTTTAATTTCGGCTGTATGGGACCATTGAGTCCCCATTTTGGAGCAATTGCCAACAAATTATTAATCCAATCAGGTATTTTATTTGTCATTTGGTTATTAATATTAATATTCTTTTCAATGTTTGCATCTGCTTCGGCATATTTAATACTAAATAAAAAATATAAAAACTAAAACAAGAGATGAAAATTCAACTTGGTTTTAACTTTTAAAAATTGAGCACTTAAACGACTATTTAAAAGTTTACGTTCGTGTAAACAAAAGAGTGCTGCGTATGCATCTTTGTAGCAATCAAAAGTTATAATTGCTGTCTACAAATTCATTAAATAAAGCATAAATTAAATAAATTAAACATGCTGCATAGGACCAGGTTTACTAAAAAATGTGATTGTTTTAGTTTTAAAAAAAGAAAATAATTCTTCACAATCGTTAAGACTGAAACCTCTAGGAAGATGTTTTACAATTATTGAAGTTTCAATAATATCATCATTGTTCATTTTATTACTTAAAAAATTTAAAATTCAAATGTTAGCAAATTAAAGAGCTAATTGAATAATGAAAAATGAATATTTAAACAATATCGCTATTCAAAATTGAAAATATTCAATATTTTGATTATTTTGCATTCAATTATTCCAGAGAACTTTAAATTACAAATATTTAGCTACTGGAAGACAGATTGGATTTTTATATTAAAATTTAATAATATATCAACTTTTCTATCAAAGTACTAGATTAGAGAGAATTTAATTTAATAACTCAAATATTCAAAATTAACGAAATCTAAATTTATATTAATTAAATCAGTGTTATAGTATTTTCCTGTGTTGGGATTGATAGTTGGTCTAAATTTTAATTTGTCCTTATTAGTTAATTTAGTTGGTCAAATTTATGTCATGTGTGGCCAATAGTAAAATTGGTTAGGTCAGTTATTAAGGTCCTTGTCATAATAACACTATCTTGTGTTTTATGTATGTGTTTGTTGTTCAAAATATATTATCTAAGCATTTCACTCATCACATAAGTCTACCATCTCATTCATACAATTAAATATTACAAGGACCTAATTTAATGAAAGCATAATTTTAATGAAAAACACGTATTTTAATCATTGAAATATTTTTAATATAAAGAAAAACGTGATTAAATTTTAATAAGACATGCTTAAAATAAATAAAATTTCCTTATGTTAGCGTGCATGGAAAATAATGTTGGTTACTTAGGGGTGTGTCAATTTTCCATTTTAAAGTACGTTAGGGGTAATTATAATCGTTCGACTCTTTCCTAAGCACCTCCATGACTATTGCAATTTAAACCATTTGTGTACCCATGGCCACGACCATGTTGGTACTTCACACAAAGGTGAAAAAACAATGAGCAGGTGAGCTCTATTACTAAAACTACTCCCCATTGACTGCCGATAGAAGGTCTTACGTCATTATTCACTATGTATGCTGTTTTTAGATCATTTGTGGTCCTCAATTAAGGGTATTTCTAACTGTTCCCTTGTACAATTTTTGCGAGGGTTCCGCCCTTATTTTCCATCTAATAATTATTGTTATATACTTCCTATAATATCCAAGTTATCCTTCAAAAAATTTGAGCAGGGATTGGCCCTTATTCACAAGTTAAAAAACATGTTTCCACACTTCTCATGAAAATTTGAGCAGGGATCTGCCTGTATTTCTAATCCTGAACGATCGAATATCTTAACTATTCGTGGTTTCTATAAAATTGCCTAAACCTACTTCATCTACCGACAACAGTTCATAACTATTCTATTATTTCTCCTAACCCAGAAATATCTATGAAAATAAAAGTCCTATACTATCTAACTCTAAATAAGACCCTAAATAATCGCAAATTGATTTTACCCCCTCTAACCGTTCATATCCCTATCTATATCCCCTACCCCAATGAACCCAACTGGCGAAACATCTGTCGACTAACAGCACGTAGTGCCGCCCTTCCACAAACCTTCCCCAGCCCAGAACATCGATACATAAATATCAAGAGAAACCCAACCTTAGTTATAATATTATTCAAAAAAGACAAAAATAACATAAGCAAAACATAAGAATTAATTAAAACAAATTCCAAAAAAAAAATTTTATTAATTCATAAAATTGTATAACATTAGAGTTAACAACAGCAAAATAAATAATACCATTCCAATATTAACGAAAATTAACTTCAATTCAAAATAACATTAGACTTAACTAAATTACATTACACAAAAAAATCAAATTTACCTCACCGCGATGGCATTAAATCGAAAATTGAGAGCATATGTTCACTGCCAGTAAACGAATTGTTGTGTAAATCTGAAAATCCAGTCTAACCAGTCTTATAACTGAAATTTCAATCCGTATTTATACTGATTGAATTGTACGTCTACGCATTCTCTGCTGTTATATCCAATTAGAATGCGAGGCAATTTTGATTAATTTTTGCATGCCTGCATGAATGTGTGTAATTGTTTATTTTTTAATTTATTTAATTTAATAAATCAAAATTTTAATTTTTATTAATTTTTAAGATTTATTTTTAAATTCTATAATTTAAATAGTTTTCGCAAATTTTAATTTAGTTTTACAATTTTTATAATTTAAATAAGTTCAGTTAATTTTACTTTAGTTTCAATTATTTAAACAATTTGGTTTATAAGTTTTATAATTTAAATAATTTTGTTGTTTTTTTATTTTAGTTTTCATTAAACAATTTAGTTTTATAAATTTTGGTTTATCTAATTTTACCACTTTTGTTCTACTTTTTATTATTTTATCCGTTTACTAGATATTTTATTTAAATTTTACATTTATGTATTTAAAAATTTTCCATATTATTAATTAATTTATTACCCATTATATTATTTATTATTATTTTAATTTTTAGCTGTTAGATATTCCGAATGCGATATTTCTCCTAATGATGTTAGTGATTGCGACCTCTATTTGCGTTCCTTTATTTTATTACTCGGGTCCTATTTATCATCCATGTGTTATGTACTTTAGTTTGTATTGATTAGTGTTTTAATTTAACTTGGTGCGATTTTTATGTTATATATTTTTGATTCATTAAAACAAGCTCTCGATTCTCGGTTCTAGCCCAACAATAATGTAATAGCGACCCAAATCAGTAGTGGTCGCCCAAAAATTTTATCGTTTTTACTGTAAACTAAAAAGGGAAGATCCTTATTAGCTTTTAAATTCGAACAGTACAATAACAAAAACGTTCATATAAACTCCACAACTAACATAACACGCATATACAACATATAACATTTATATAACACGCACCATCCTTCAACGGAATCAATTTTTAAACGGAATTTGTAATTGGTAAATATTTTGTGTTTTTAAATAAATATTCACTAACTCGACTTTGTTCTCATATATGATAGACCTATATAGCCCACCAGTGCAACGTTGGAAATCTCAATTACTGAGACCTCAACAGATATTTAGGTGTAGGTTTTGGCGAAAAAGGGAAACATAGTAAAGATGACATATTAGATAAAGCACTTGAAGAATTTGAGAAAATCTTTTCATCTGACTTACACCCAGCACAACTACTTTATGCACATAAAACGTTTATATACTCACGTTTTATCTTTCTTTTTCGCACATGCACAATTAACCATATGGTACTTGACTGATTCTGTACATAATAGTACAGAATAGAGATAAACAACTTGGATTTGACCAAAAACTTAAGAGAATTATTAAAAATGTAGTTCAAGACATTCATCAAAATATGAATAATGACTTTATTTATGTGAATAGCTCCTTAGGAGGGTTAGTCGGTTAGACTATAGACGAATACCTAATACAAAACATAATATAATTAATTAGACTTTTTAATTCAATAGACATAAAGATAGCGATTTATGCTGCGACAATATGTTCCGGGACGAAAAGTCAGGTGTCCTAGCTCGACGTCAGGGTGGTCTACTTCCATACAAGGAGTACCTGAGGCTGAGACGACGGTGTAAGCAGAACTTTTGGAGGTATCCATAGCGGCCATGAGTTCCGCCACCATTTTTGCATTCGAAGAGATCAGTAATGCCTGTGCTTCAGCTTGTATTTCCTTGCGTCATTTTGTGCGCTATGCTCGATTGAACGACTTGCGTTTTGGCTTTTCCGTTACTGATACAGATGTTAAGGCAGTCTCTGGCGGGATGATTTTTGCAGGAGCTAGACTTGCCCCGTGTAGATGATATCTGGGGCAAAGTGGAAAGATGGACTGTCACTGTGATTGGTACAGATTTGTTCATTTGCGGGAGTTTGAAATCTCAAGTTGATGAGACTAGGGAAAAACGTTTGTTTGTCTATGATGAGCAGCTCCACAATGCACTTAGCCAATTCTGAATCAGAATATATTCGGTGTAGAGTTTGAGGACTGCTCGCGAATGAGCACGCGCTGTGCCCTATTTTCCTCCAACAGGCTATCCCTGTAATGTTCTAATCGGAGGACTTTCTTTGTCGATTCTTTCATCTGGCGAGGGGGAACCATGTTTTTAAGGAGTTCCAATTTCGGCCCGAAGAGATTATTGGCGGCATTCTTGTCCGCACAAGAAAAACATGGTTTCAGGATCGTCTTTGCACCGTGGTAGCTGACATGATTTGTGAGAATATTCATAAAAACAGTCATATCTAAAGTCAGGCTAAATTATTATTAGACGACGAATAACCTTGGAAGTGGGAAACGCGAGTAACTACAAGACACTTCGGAGGTATCACCTTAAATCACAAAAGCTCCCTGGAAACCCACCCGAGAGATAACAAGCACAAAGTTTAAGCATTATTGTTAAATTAATTTAATTCAAAAATTAAATTTAAAAAAAATTAAATCCGAAAGTGTAATTCAAAATTTTAATTCATCTATTTAATTTCTATGATTTAGTTCAGAAATTTAAAGTGGAAATTTAATTCTGTTCCCGTAATTAGAGTGTCCTGATGTGTCTTATTAACTTGGCGATTACATGAACAAGGACATTCGGGTTTTGTGTAGGGTGATGATCAGACTTTGTAAGTTATAGTCGAAAAGTTGAGATTTTTACTGTACTTAAATTGAAAAGAATGCGAATAATTATTAGATCCGAAAAATATAGTTTTTAAATTATTAGTTACTCCCTTTTGTGGTTTACAAATCCTTATCGTTGTTATTGATCAATTTCAATTCATTCTTATCGATACAATTGTTACCATGTGGTTAATGCTAAAATTTGTGCATTGACGACAGTTATATCTGTCATATGTTATTCGCAGCTCATTTGACAGACTAAGATTGTAAATCATTATCAGTGTTATGCGAAATTGTATTTTGGTCATTTCCTCTGCTCATTCAAGTCGACTCGAACTGGAGCTCGCATGTAATAACAGTTTGGCAATGGGAAATTATAATTGACTACTTTATCTGTAATAATTGACTTGTCAGTTGATCGGCTCTCATGCTCTACATGGTGCTTTTGTGGATTAACTAAATTTCTCTTGCGACTTACGATGAATGACACGGTGATTTTCGGATGATAACAGCCTTCCTACATTTTCTAAAACAATAATGACATTGGAAATTTTATATATTTTTCTACGAAATCCGAAATTATTTCAATCCATCGCTCTATATCTTTATCTGTGATAATCAAGTGGACTGGGCAATGTACTAAACCAGTCTGCAAATTTAAAAAAATTCTATCTTTTCACTTCAATGGATACAAACCTTCTATACTGCATACCAACCTTCTATACGGAAATCAAATCGGTATGTGATTTCACTCAATCTCCAATAACAGAAATGGTTCTGACGATGTTCATTATCCCTCGCGCTGTATCTGATTCGTTTGACATCTGATTCTCTTAAGCATCTACAGAAAATCTGTTACCCAAAAATACTGTCGATAACGGACCAGATCGATCCAATCAACCGAAAAAGGGGGAGACTCACTGACGGCCATCCCATGCAAGTACATGAATATCTGCATATCGTGGACGTGTACAAATCTCATTCTACGATCTCAATTATGAAAAGTCAATTATTCAAATGAATTAATGCAAAATATTACTTATATTGTGATATCCATTATAGAAATTAAATATTCAAACATTATCATTGAAGAGGAAAAGTAGAACGATTTTTTAAGAATCAAATTTTGTAATTTATAAATAAATGTAGTTACAATTACTTTATACATTATCTAATCAGGATTGAGTACGGGCGCAAATTGGTAATTTTTATTTTTTGCTTTTAAATTCTACTTTTACTGTTCCTAATTTATTTTTTAATATTTTTTAATTGATTATTTAATTATTTTATTAAATTTTAATTATTTTCTCCATCCTGGTTGGATATTGTGCATGTTTTATTCTTTTATATTCCTTTTGCTGTTTTTATATGTATCATGTTGAACTTCTTGCATTTCTTAGATTTTATTTATTTTTTGTTTTTATTTAGTTTTGTTTTGAATATATTTATTTTGTTTTATTTGGTGTTGTTTTTTATTTAAATAATCCTATTGCTTTTTATTTGCTATTTAGGTATTTCAGTCGGTTTTTTCAATGCTGGAAACCTTTCCTACGAAGAAATAGATTGTTATTCCCTAGCTAAAAGAAAAGAAAACTGTAATTTTAAAAATGAAAAGGAATTTGGTTATTCTTAGTCCAACATAATTAAAATTCCAAACATTTTAAAGTAACCCAATTAACAGTCCAAACAACAACATTTCAAGCTAACAACCCTAAAATCCAGAGTTAAAATATAAACCAACATTTTAAATAACAGTCCAAACAACTTCAACAACACTTTAAGATCAGCATATATTATGAAACCCACTAATCCTGATCCTTAAAACAGTACGGAACTATGAAGAGAGAATTGTACAAATGAAGTTTATTCAGTTCTGGCCGCTGCTCGAAGCTCGTTCCTTTTAAAGTACGCACTTGTCTCTTTGGATCAGGTTTTTATTAAATAAAATTTATTTTAATCAATTCGCAAATTTTTATTGTATGTTGAAATCGAACATTATTGAAAATAAAAATAGATCTGGTTAATCCTCTTTTGAATAACAAACAACAAAAAAAATCCATCTACTCGTAGAATAAGTCAATGTTAAAAGGATTTGGCTAGACCATGGGCGTCCGTAGGAATTTTTCTAAAGGTGGGCAAAAATATTTATTTTACTAAGTAGACATTTTTTCTAGGGGGGAAGAGAGTTGAAAAAAAGTGCAAGTGTATAATAAATATTTGGGCATTATACAAAATAGAACACTTTTTTATTAATTTATAAAATAGAACTTTCTTCATTTATTTACAAAATAGAACACTTTTTTATAACCAGAACGTCAGTTAATATTGAAAGTTTTTATACAAATGAGATGATTTGAAATCATTGATTTCCAGATATAATTAATAACATTAAACAAAACAAGAAGCCTCTTTAAATTAAATTTATTAATTTTTTTTGTCTTGGGTTTTACCAACATTGTTTGAGCGTATCTATTAAAATTAGTTTAAATTAATCGAAAAATAGAATGGTTTGGGAAATTCAAGGGGGAAGTGCCCCCCTAGACTGAATGTTATAATATTACTTGTTTATTCATTGCGTGACAAATTGAAAGGTTTCTGCACCTAATGACTGGAACAGTAACGACGGGAGTAGTTCTAATGGGAAAGCTGCCGTAATGTGATCTAATTAATACATTATTTCCAACTTCGTCAATATTAGCTACAGTGGCTTTGTATTTATGGTCTCCTTAAAAATAAATTTACAAATAAATTTTATTAATTAAAAAATAATGATTGATAATATTATTATTCAAACAAAATAACCTGATGATCAAATAACAACATACATTCACACATTCTTTAATTATTTGTGTTAATTATTAAATGGTCAAAAATATTAATTAATTTAATTAATCACTTAATTTAAAAAATTAAATTACATCATTCCGTTAATATAAATAATTTCCGACTCGTTATAGCGACTTGCGACACTTTAAAGAAAGCAGCGTATAACCTTTTCTCTGTAGTTACAGTATTATTATGTCACACAGAGATTGCTCGCACGTCTTTAAAGCCGTAATGAAACCTATTTAAATAATTTCTATAAAAAATAATTATTCAAATTGAATAGCAAATTGCTAAAATTTAATGGTAAATTTCCAAAAAAAAAGCATGAAAAATATACAAAAATGAATATCCAAAATCCAAACTCTGCAATCGGTTTCACAAGGATTGATAAATTTCAAATCTAAAATACTACAGAAAAAAACTTCAATTTCAAAATGAATTTAAGATCCAATCAAAAGGAAGATATTTAAAATAAAAAGACTTCATATTAAATTATTTTCTTAAGTTGATTAAAGAAAACTATTTCATAGTCGAAAATTCTCATTTTTTGTTTTTAAATAAACTTAAAACTCGCATCAAAGATTTATCATATCATTTACTAATTACTTTTGTGAATTGATGCTGCTACCAGGAAATCATCATTTTATATTAAATACTTAAGAATAATTAAAATATAAAATCAACATAATCAACTATCTACTATTGTTATTTATATTATTATTTATATTATATTATTATTACTTGTGACGTAAACAATAATTCTATTACAAAAATTATTTCAATTTGAAATGACAAAAAGAAAACGAAATAGAAACAGTTTTATTAAATAACAAAGTGTATAATAATATATCAGTCCAATGATTGGCATCGACAAAACGGGCAATGCCCTTTCTGTAGAGCTTGTAATTCATAATCTTCAGTGTGGAAAAGCTAATGATAAAACATTGCATCATTATGAAAAAAATTGCAACTGAAAATAATTTACTCTAAAGCAATTATCACATTTAGTGATTGCAACATCTGACATCACATTTTTAAAATATTGATATCGCAATGGAGGAGGCCATTTTAAAACAATGATTTCTGTATTTGATATATTCTTAAGCGTTTCTCGATCAAGGACAACTGGATTGAAATTGTCTTCATTCTAAAACATATGACAATGCTATTAAAATCGGCATTTTCAATTTTCTATCATCTTATAGATCATTTTTTCTCGATTTCATTTACTCTTTGCGTTTTACTCTTCACTTTTGATCTAATTCCATTTAACTTCATTTAATTTTAAACTACATATCAATGTTTTTTTTTAACACAAAAAATAAATTAAGTCGAAAATAAAAACAGATAAAAGGTGAAGGAAAAGATAAACGATTTTATTGATATTGATATTTTTATATGTTTATCACGAGATCTTGGGACAGCATATTTTAACCTTTTGAAAATTGCTCGTCTTAAATTCGTGTTAAATCAGTGTTGTCCAAACTTTTTTGAGCCACGGCACACTTGGCTGCAATTTTTTATTGCACTTTTACTAATCTTCTAATAAGAAATGAAAAACTTATAAACTAAAAAATATTATTATTTAATATTTAAGATTCTAAATAAACATAATTAAGCTGCTTACGTATTTTAGATAGTCAATATTTCTAGTAAGAAATATAAATATGATTGTAAACAAATAAATTTCGCACTTAATTGACTGATTAACATTTAAATTTGAAATAACTGTTAAAATATCCACAATCAAATTGCCTTTTATTAAGTTGTTTGGAAAAACAGGGTTTTTTTGACTTTTTTTTTTAAATTTCACGGCACACCTGGGCACCCGCCACGGCACACCAGTGTACCGCGGCAAACAGTTTGGACAACACTGTGTTAAATAAATAATGATATTGATTTATAATTCGAAATGAAGATAAAAGGAATTGAAAATCTAACAATCTAATCAATAGTGAATAGAATAAAACCTTTTGTTGATAATTTTGTGTTGCAATCTTATGTAAATTAATTATAACTCTGATCCTAACTTTAATTAACTTTATTAATTTTGTAATTAGTCTTTGTGTGCACCAATCAGATTTTCATTTACTCATTTCTTTATTGAAAATGAAGTATTGTTTAGGTGAGTTATTTTTTAATAAATTAGATAACTATTGTTTAGATCTCGTTCTTTTTAAATCTCAAAAAGGTTTCAAAAATTTTCAAATTCCAATGAAATACAGACAATGAATTTTTCACACAAAAAGTTTCCAGTAAGAGCTTATTTTTTCATTAATTATTTAACATTAACTTCATGATGTTATCAAGAAACCTTCAATTTAATAATAATAATATAATTCAAATAAATAACTATGTTTATTCAGAAAATGAAAATTTTCGACTTAAAATAGGCCATGTTTAGACTCAAAAAAGAATAAATATATAAATAAATATCGAAAAAAATGATGGCTCATTTTTAATCAAAGCACTAAAGCACCAAACAATTCATTAAATAATAAATAATACGTCAATGTTGTTTCGTTATTTAGTTTGTTTGGCGTTTTAGTGTTTTTAAAATTATAATTTTTGAAAATTTTATTTGCTTTTCACTTTCCCAACCTTTGGTTATTTGAGATTTAAGTCTGACTCTGACTGCTTTAGTTTTAGATTAAATAAAAAAAATTGTCGATATTATTTTGAGTTTACTGTTTAAAAGTATTTAAATTTTGTTTAAATTCATACATTTTAAAAAAATTATTTAATAAAAATTATTTATTATATTTGATAAATTTTGTATTGGAGTGACCTGGACCTATTTTAGGTCAAATATTTTATTTTATGAATAAACACTGCGGAAATGGTTAATATAGTTGTTTACTTGAATTGTATTTTTAGAAAGGATTCCACTATCGACAAGTTATTTTAAAGTTTAAATAATAATAATAATAATAATAATAATAATAATAATAATAATAATAATAATAATAATAATAATAATAATAATAATAATAATAATAATAATAATAATAATAATAATAATAATAATAATAATAATAATAATAATAATAATATCAATAATAATAATAACAATTATATCAATAATACCAATAATAATCATAATCATAATAATAATCATAATAATAATAGCTTTTATAATAGATAAATATTAAAAACTAACGGATAACTCCATATAATGACTATTCCTAATAATATGATCATTTCTTTTTTATAAAAAGTCATACTAATAAATAGTATGACCATTAATATTTAATGATTTTTTAAAATTCTTTTATATCAATAATACAATTTCTATAATAAATTTTTCTTATAAATCACCCCAATGAAAAAAAGAACATTTACAATTGCTTTTAAGAAAGAAGTGATTTCATATATGGAGCTTGGAAATTCATGTTATAAGGCAAAAAACTTTTCGGCGACAGAGATAGTTGCTCGTATAGTCAATCTATGTTTCAGCAGTGGTATAAGAACAAAGAAGCGATTAGAGCACAATCTGCATCGATGAAAAGAGCGTCTGGAGGCGGAAGAAAGCCTTTGCTGGGATCTCTTGAAGAATTAATTTTTGATGAAATTATTGAATTAAGAATAATGAAAATAAAAGTTACTCGAACTTTCATATCCGATCGAGCTATTACATTAGGAGAACAAAATAATATTGACATCAAAGCTTCAGGCCGCTGGATTGACGGTTTCATGAAAAGAAAGGGATTGTCGCTTAGAAGAACAACCAACTTTACGAATTTATCAGATGATACGTTAATTTCCCGTGCCATTAATTATATGGGTTTTTTAAGAGCTACGATCCCTAATGTTGACTTGTCGAAAACATTGTTAATGGATGAAACAGCTGTTTATTTCGAAGATAATAGGACCCATACAGTTGATTTAAAAGGACGGAGACACGTAATAATGAAATCAACAGGGTTTTCTTCCATGCGAATAACAGTAATTGTGTCAGTTTGGGCTAATGGAAGAAAAGCTGTACCTTCTTGCTATTCACAAAGGAAAAATTCTTTTGCAAATATTAATTCGCTCAACAATATTTATAGCGTTACACAAGAAAAAGCATGGGTAAATCAAGATTTAATAATCGCATGGATAAATTTAATGTTTCCAATGTTTGATGCTAGTCAAGGAAAATGTATTGTATGGGATTCTTGCCGTGCTCATATTTCAGAACGTGTAAAGAGCACTGCAGAAAAAGAAATATAAAACTTGTGGTAATACTCCGGCGGATTAACCCCTATTTACAAGCAGGAGATATTGGAATTTTTAAAGAATTTAAAGACAGAATTTCCAGTTTTATTAATATTTGGAAAAACTCCGAGGAAATAGAATACACAAGACGTGGAAATCCCAAGGCTCCCAGCCAAGGCTTGTGAATCTTTGGATTAGTAATGCTTGGAGCTCTATGTCTATCCAAAACATAAAAAACTCTATTCAATCAGCTGGGTTTTCGGAGAATTTCGAGGATTGGCATATA
This sequence comes from Schmidtea polychroa, assembly GCA_959609185.1. Lineage (NCBI taxonomy): Eukaryota > Metazoa > Platyhelminthes > Tricladida > Dugesiidae > Schmidtea > Schmidtea polychroa. The sequence goes on from CAUHTR010008030.1 coordinate 80,201, forward strand.
TCTAAACATGATATTTATGGTGAGAGATTCCGAAACGAATTTATTAATTCGATATTTGAAGATTCAACACCAACTCAGAACGAGTACGATTTTGAACCAGATGTATTTGATCTAGCTGATGAATGATTAAAAATACAATTATGTTTTTTATATTTCTTTAAATTCAAATAGTATGACTAATTTACTTAACCATGTAAGGAATTTTTATTTTCTGGTCATATTATTAAATAATATGGCTCATACTTTTGGGGGTTATCCGTAGTAAAATGATTCCCAGCTATTTTTAATTATAGATAAAATAGATAATTATAGATAAAATTTACATAGTAGAAAAAATATGCGGAATTCACCCATCCAAAATATTAATAATTTTTCAAATTTTAACCGTAAAATTCAAAATCTTAAATTTGAAAAATATTTTCCAAATAATTAAAAATTACTTCCATGCTTAACAATTTAGCACTGAAAGGATCATCGGTTGAATCTCCATTAAGCTCATCATTAAGAGCTAAACTTTGCACGTCTAGAAAATATTAATTTATTAAAATTAAAATAGATATTTTATAAATAAATTAAATATCAATCCTTAAACCTTACTAGAAATATGAAATGATTGGGTAGAAATTAGAATAAATAATATGAATTATAGTAATAAACAAAATTTACTCTGCGTCACAATCATTTGTGCATCACTCCTGAAACTACTTTTTGGAACCGGATCAAAAGAAATCAATTCTAAAGCTTCCTCGTCAGAAATGTCTCTTTCAAGCTGAAATTCGACAAGTGGCAGTGTTTCTGTATTATTATCATAAAAATAATGTTTTGAAATTTGTTTTTACCGAAAGAAATAAAAGAATGAACAAAAGGTTCTTTGCAATTGACACAAATATTTCCCGAATGATTCAATAAGGGGTTTGTGGTAGAACATCGGTAACACATGAGCAAAATATCCTGTAGCAATCATAACAATGACAATTATCATTAATATCAATAATACTTCATTGTCATGAAAAGGTTTCGATCTGATACTCAAAGATCCAAGTTGAGCAACCTTTTTCAATCGGTCAGGGAGTCTCAAAGTTTGTAGTTTTTCGTATGCATATCTTGACATTTTGAATGCACCCAAGCCCTTACCTTGCTTGGCCAATGTAAATAAGATAGCACTAATTTTCAATGTAAGGTTTTAATCATTATCAACAAAATATAGTTAATTTTCAGCAATTACTTAAAGTGGAAAATGCTTAATTTTACTTTTTACAATATCTAAACAAGTAAATCAAAGGGTATCCGATTGTATTGAATATCATTTGATTCATATAGACTAAGATTTCCACAATATCAAACCCTTTAGCTCATGGGTTCCTTGGAAGCTTCCATGAAACAAATTGGGTGGATAACAAAAACCATTTTGATTCCATTGAAATATTCTAATGCTTTTATATTCAATTTATTTATTTCAATCATATTTACTAAATTAATATTTTTCTTTACTATCTATTTATCCTTTCATGTTTTTTAATTTAAAATTGTGAAAGAATTTTTTCAATAATGTATCATTTTCTTTTAAAAAATTACAAAAGCCTTTACGTGTATACTGAAGATTCTCCTTCACTGGAGTCACTACTCATAAGGTTTCTATGTTTAACCCTTAATTGCATTGGTTTGCAAATTTGCAACATACAACATGTTTTTTTTTTTGCAACATGTACAAGAATTTCACGTTTAGATCGCCTAAAATAAATAAGAACTAACAATTTCACAGTGTTGCTTGTGAGCTACAAAGCTGTTAAACGGATTTAGTTCATTTTACATTAGATTTTTATAATAATATATTCAGTCAAAGGAACGTTATTTTATTTTATTCAAAATAAATAAAAAAAATCATGCAATTAAGGGTTAATCTGAATTTCTCATTACTTCAGAAATCATTAATAATTAAAAATTTTTTTTTCAACTGTCGCATTAGTAACCGCTAAGCACATTGTAAATTCAACAAATAATTTCAAATTTTTAAAGGAAAGATTTATTTATTTCAATCAAGCGAAAGTTAATTTCTATTTTATTTTTGTTACATTCATATATTTTTTCTGTGGAACAATCCATGTTTACTCGTCTACCTTCATCTAAGAGTTCATTGTCATCAATAAAAATTTCGTGATCTTTTAGAACATAATGAACTCCCTTCAAAATCTCAATCTAATTTACATTTTCTGTATCTCGTCAGTCTCTTTGAAAATCCATATAATCAAAGCTATAATAATTTATTTTCACAATATTATTCAAATCAACTTGAGAAAATCAGTATTTAAGGAGTATATAAAGTTGCTCTCTCCAAATTTGTATATTATAGAGCTAAAAATACTTTTTGGTATTCATAATATCCATTTAAAACGAAATTCGTCTTCATTATTTAAATTCAGTAGAGTTTTGGCATTTAATTTTAAATTTTTATTTATTATAAGAACTTTTTTTTTCAAATTTCACCACTGATCTCTTTTACATTGTATTTATTAAAAAGCTTGACTATGAATATATCAAAAACATCGATATATTTACTGATTCATAGTCAAGCTTTTAATAAATTTTTAATTGTCATTATTTTTTCAAAAATGAAAATTTTCATGATTAAAAAATAACTTTATTATTTATTATGTTGATAGAATATTTTAATAAAAAACCTTTTTTTGGGTGTAATCGAACGCAATGATTTTTTTATCGCTAGTTTGGTAGCGTTTTTATTATACGAATTTTGCGGTGAGAGAAAATGTATTTCAGTGACCAAGTTAAAATTCTATAATAAAATCGTATTATTAGTATAACAAGATTTTCAGCACATAGGTCATTTAGTGAGCTATTTAAATTATAAAATTTATTGATTTTTTAAATTATAAAAGATGTTTTACAGTGGTATTCGATTAATTATTTAAAGTCAAAAATGTTTCGTTTTCTTTAAGTTTTTACTCTAAATCCTTTATGATATCTTGAATATCATTTTTGTTTATTGAGTTTTGTTCTTTTTCCTGTAATGATTCTGGATTTGTATCACTTGTAAGAATTTGGTTTTTGTTGTGATCTACCTGGAGATCTTCATTTTGATCATATCCAGTAACTTTCTTTGGTAGATAGTCTTGTGGTTCTTGTGATGATGTTCTTTAACTTTTGTTTCTGTTGGTTTTATCCTGTGGATTTTATATTTGTTGGAGATTATTATCCTTTTCTATTTTGTTTTTAAGGATTGGTATACATTTTATTAAGTTAAATGACCTAGGTACTCCAACAAATGATCTTTTGATCATAAAGTTGAAGTATTTTATTGGATTTTGTTGGTCTATTAGATTTTTAAATTGATATCAAATTAGAATCTCTTCTATTGAGCTGATCAGTTTTTCATCCCTAAATTCTGGAGATTTTGGATTTGGTTTGATTTTCTTGGTCCATTGTTCAGGGATTGCGAATGATTGGTTATTTAAGCCAGTCGATATTTTTTGGCTTTCGCATGTATCTTTGATGATACATTCTGTGATATATATTATTCTTGATAATCTTCAGGCGTCTGTTCTTTGTAGATGACGTTTATGGTGAAGAATTTTTTAGGATATTGAAGTCTATTTTTGAGACATTGGTATTGGTGAATTTGTCAGTTTTCATTTAGTGAACCATGGCATTGATTTTATTTGTTTTCTCTGCAATTTGTGGTTCGTTGTTTGTTTAAGTTTGTGTGTTTCTACAATATAAATTTATTGATTTTTTTATATTATAGAAGTTATTATGCCACGCAAAGAAATGTATCAAAAAAATGTACCACGTCAAAATAATGTTAAAACTATGTATCATATATATTGTACAAATGTTTCGATTCAGTTCTAATGTATCATAAGTGATGTACGAAACAGTCAAACCATTATAGGAATATATCATTTTTATCTATTTTATTTAAATTACTGTAGTATTTTCTTGACGTATCAAATATAATAAAATTTCTGAAGTGATGAAGGCATTCATAAATATTTTTCGATTGAATATTGTCACATATACCCTTTCTCTTCATTTTCATTTGTGAATACCTTTGAGAATTGTATTTGGTTTTCTTGAGATTATTTTCACAATTTAAAGTAACTTTAAATAATTTTTAACTTAAATTTACTGTTTTTATATTATTCATCACATATTTTCATTTTATTTATGGCTTTTAAGAAAAATAATTATAACATAATAATTTTTAGATTTATATATTGACTTTTTTTAAGTGTCTCTCTAAATTTGTAAATTATAAAGCTAAATGAACTTTTTGGTATTCATAATAGCCGTTTAAAACTAATTTCGTTTTCATCATTTTCATCTAGAGCAGTGGTTCTTAACCTGGGGTCCATGGACCCCCAGGGTGTCCGCGAACAGGTTCCAAGTGGTCCGCGGCAATATTTACAAAAAACTTTTATTATTTTTGTTTGAAGCTGAATAAACAGATTTATAAATAATTATTACAAAAATGCATGTGTTTTACTATCAATTTATTAATTTTTTAATATTTAAAGGGTCCGTCGGTACCAATTATATATTTATGGGGTCCATAAGTTTGAAAAGGTTAAGAACCCCTGATCTAAAGTAAAACAAGATTGAATTCCGTATTGTTTTGGAGATTAAATTTTGAATTTTTACCTGTCATATTTTTCTTCAAAAAATATATTTCTATAATATAAGTTTATTGTATTTATCTTTTGGTTTTACCATTGATCTTTTTTTTTATTTTAAATTTTTATATTTTTTAATATGAAAATTATTTAATAAGTTTATGAATTTTTTATATTATAGATGTTATAATTCCATGCATATAAGTGTTAGCCTATTTATATAGTTAATTTGTAAATTTTTCTATTTAATAAAAGATTTTATAAAAGCATAATTTACTTGATAATTTTTAGTTAATATTATTAGCATAATACTGAAAAATAGAATATTTGAGTTACATGTGATTTTTTCAACTTTTATTAAAGTTTGTTGTTATATTTCGTCTATTTTAACGGATTATTGCTAATCTATTATAATAAACTAACCGTGTATTATCCAAGATTTACAGAATTTAACCCTTTCAAATTTCTGAAATTTTAGACTTATATGACTCTCAAAATCCAGAGTTTATTCAAATTCTAATCACAGCGAAATAATGTTATCCTGAAAAGGTTTATAGGAAACATTTATTAGTAATCCCAATATTCAAAAATTAAAATATAAATATTTTAAAATCAAAAAGGATACACTTTTGAAATACCGTCCAAAGATTCGTTGTACATAAAATTATGGAGAAGATATCGGGACATGTTGAAATATGCCTCTGGTATGTGGGTTTTGAATGGTTCCTCCTAGAATAACAGAAGATGATATTTAGAAATATATTAAACGCTAAGAATAAAACCATATATCTATGAATGGAATGGTAAACATAGTACACATCTGCTTTGTTTTGGAATTCTTTATATTTATTGATCATTTCCTGTTTGTTTAATGGAGAATCTTATACAAAAAAAGTGCAAATTAAACTCTACAATCAATCGGGAAAGTGTTACCTCTGGCTATTTCTAGACATTGCATAGATAGATTCCAATAGTAATAACTCGCATCATTATAACGTTGCTCCCTCACTGCGTTTGTAGTTAAAGTTTCCAGCACACCAACCGCTTCATTTTGCATACCAGCTTTATGAAAGGCTAGAAATAAAAGGACACATTGATCAAGATGGTTTTTATTTTTTATTTTTCTTATTTACCGATCTGTGCTTCTTCAAATTTATCATTTTCCGCTAGCCATTGGGAATATGGAACGTAAATGGCTTTCTTGAATTCGGGAAACTTTTTCAATAATCCAAATGCCTAGTTGGTAAATAGGAATTAATTGCTTGTAAATTGTGAAATTACTTCCTCCCAATTCCTAGTTTCCACGTACAGTTTCACGACCGCAGCAATGTCACCAATTTTATAGTAACATTCCGAGGCGTATAGTGCATTATTAAGTTGGTGTAGATAAATAGCACATTTTTGAATTACATCTTTTTGAGTCAGATCTAATTTGCGAGCTAGATCAATCAGCCTAATCAAAATATTTATCAACTGATCTAATTTATACTAAGAATAAATCTACATATCCGCCCATTGATTTTCCTTCATAATTTCTACGGCCTTCATGTACTGCCCAGCTTCTAAATACATAGCAACAGCTGATTTGTGTTCTTTTGTACTTTTGGCCCAATCCGCTTGTTTTGCTAATATCACTTTTGTTTCACCGGGATCAACTTTAGCAGCAATATTTTTAGCCTTGATCAAATTTCCATTATCAGATTTCGGTTTTTAACAATTTCAATGATTATAAAATTTATTAATAAATAATTGAACAGAAAGTGTTAAAAGTAACTACCGTATTTTGAAATTTAAAATTAATTAAACATCTAAAATATAGATAAAAAAATTTTTACACAATGACTTTTATTAATTAAAATTTAATATCTTTCAACATAGTGTCCATTAATCACATGTGCTGGAATGGCATGTTGTGCACATCAACTGCTATATGTACCAAATGCTGTTATGACGTACATTGATTTTCTGCAGTTTTATCAACAAGTTATACATTGTATAGCACTTGAATTATTTATATAAGTTAAAATAACATGCCACCTCATTGTGATATGCTTTCGATGGACTCGTCAAGCATTCATGTAGGGAGTCCATTATCGGTTTTACCGTTACCGAAAAACCGGTATTACCGAACATTACTCATTACCGAAATACCGATTTACCGAAGACTAATTACCGACAATTTCGGTAATGAAATATTAAATTATTTAGAAGTATTAGGTATTAGGACAATTCCTAATTTATACAATTTTGCATTTGCTTTGTGCTATTTATAAATCTCGTTTGCTCAATAAGAAACGGAACGAGATGGAACAGAATGAGAAGACCAACGGAAATTCAAAATCTGTTTGAAAAAAAATTATCTAGTGTGCTTTGTAATAAAAAGTGTTTTTAAAATATTATTAGATTTTGTTTTGCTATTTATTTCTATTTGTTGTTTACATCAAACAAGAGAAGACCAATAATTTCAATAAACTTTCATTTCAAAATCTGTTTAAAAAAGTGTGTGTAGCAATAGTAATAAATTTAGTAACGATTGATAATATTGGTAAGTATTAATTTAGACTTTCAAACTATCAATGTTAAATTTAATGTTGTTATAACTATTTTTAATCCCCACAGCAGCTATGAATACTCAAGATCAGGAATTCGAAAAAACCAATAAGGTCTATGATAAAAATTCTGTGTGGCACTATTTTCTTCGTGGCAAAATAAATAAACATGTGGGTAAATGTAATCTTCCAAGGTGTGGTAAAGTAATCACATGTGGTGGCGGTAGTACTAGTGGCATGCACGCGCATCTAAAAACATTACATAATATAATTTTGGCAAAAAAAGGTGCAGTACCAGAAACCGATATTGACAGCCAAAAAAAACCCCCAATGATGGAAAACCTACATATTCTGGTAGCGGAACAATATCTCAATATTTTGATACCATCCCTCGATGGAATAACTTTCAATGCAATTTGTAAGTCAGTTGACTTGAGGAAAGGATTAATTGCTCGAGGATTTTTAGTATCAGATATATCTAAATCCAAAAGTGGCGTCTCGAATAACATTAATTGTTATAGTACAACAATTCGACAACAGTTCAAAAATGAATTTGTGCTATTAAAAAAAGAGAACCAAAAATTCAGTCTAAGTTTTGATGAGTGGACATCAGTTCGCAATAAGAGATATATGAATCTCAATGTTCACTCAGTCAATAGAACATGGAATTTAGGACTAAGTCGAGTAAATGGAACTATGCCAGCTGAGAAGTGTGTCGAAATTATCAATTCTAAACTACAAATATTTGATTTATCCCTGCAATCTGATATAGTTGCGATTACAACGGATGGCGCATCCGTTATGAAGAAATTAGGTGATATTATACCAGCAGATCATCAAATTTGTTTAGTGCATGGGATTCAGTTAGCCGTAATAGAGGTTATGTATTCCCGTCGAGAAAATGAAGTAGAAAATTCAGCAGACGATGATGTTGATGACGACGAGTTTGATGAAATTCCAATGAGTGATAATGAAGAACAGGAATTGGAATTAGGTTTACGAATAGAAACAACTAGTAATCACACAGTCCAAATTGTTCCACCGCTAATCCTAGATATCAAACCAATAGTTGATAAAATTAGAAAAGTTGTGAAAATTTTTCGACGGTCACCTACGAAAAACAACGACCTTCTACAGAAGCATGTTAAAGAAGAATTCGGGAGAGAATTAATGCTAATATTAGATTGCCCCACTAGGTGGAATAGTCTACTTTTAATGTTAGAACGATTCTATAAATTAAAGAGCTGCGTTCAAAAAGCCTTAATAGATGGGAGAAAAGAGATTAATTTCTCATCCAATGAATTCAAAATAATTTCAAATATAATATCTGCTCTAACTCCAATAAAAATAACAGTTAAGAGTTTATGCTGTGCGAACACCGATTTATATAAGGCTGATATAGCTTTAGAATTTATGTTTGAGGAACTTTCAAAGCAAAATTTCTCACTCAGTAATGATCTTAAAAATGCATTATCGAGACGCATCTATGAGCGGCGGTTTGTATATGCGGACCTTTTTCGCTTTCTTCATATACCTAATGTCCGGAATTTAAATAGCGAGGATTATGGAATTTTTGACCAACTCTCAAAAATTCTTTAATATCCCAAATTGTTAACCTGTTAGAACGTTTATGTGTTAGCGAAGAAATATTGGACACAATTTCAGATTCAGATACGGAATTAATTGCTGATGACGAAATGGAAATGGAACAGCAACCAGTAGAACCTAGTTCTCTGCAAGAAAGGCTTCACAAAAGAATTCTGGAACGATACACACAACAAACATCTCAACTACCACAAAAAAAAACCCAAGAAGGATTTAATAAAATTAATTCGCGCGGAAGTAAAGTATTTTGAAAGTGAAGGCATTAAAGGGAAATATTTAAGCATCGTACATAATTATTTAAATACCGTTAGGCCCACAAGCGTCGATGCTGAAAGGGCTTTTTTCCGCTGCAGGATTGCTAGTTACGAAAATCAGATCAATGCTTTCCGACAAAAGCGTCGATAATTTATGTTTTTTGAGATCGTATTTTCAAAATATAAAATAATATATTTTTCTATTAACTAATGAATTTTAATTTCTTTCTTTTAATTTTTTAGATTAAAAAACAAATGAATTAATATAATACTTTACTGAATTTTATTTTATTAAGATTAATTTACGTTCCCTGTTTAGGGAATATTGTCTAGCTCAATTACCGAAAATTACCGGTTTCGGTAACTACCAATTACCGAATAACCGGTTATAAAGGAAGTGCTTCGGTAATGGACACCCTACATTCATGTTAATTAATTGCCAGTGCAAGTGATTAATGTCAGTGTTAGTATATAATCGAGGTTTTAGAGATTCTTTGATTTTTTTGCATATATTTTGTCATCGGGCACCACTATAAAAAATATCAAGTGTGTCAACATCGTTAAAATGGCAGACAAGAAGATACAACACCATATACAGTAGCTTTGCTACTGGATTTTTTCCTTACATATTAATTATGTAATAGAACCTTTTCATTAATAAATATTTGACTTTCTATCAGATTCCCTGGCAGTACCAATAAATGATCATGCTCTTGTTTTCTAATTGTTTAATTTTCTCTTCCTTCCATAGACCATAAACGTCATGAGTTTCTTTAAACTTTGTTAAGATATTCATCACAGTTTTCCTTTCAGTATATTTTTCCATTTCAACTCTTGTAAATGTTTTATTAACTAAAGTTACTAATTCAAACTTCGCAATAAGCAAAATTATTTTTAGAAGTTCGTTATTGAAGTGCTTAATCACAATTTGAATTCTTTCGAATTTGAAAAAAACAACCAATCAAGTAAACTCAAAAATTTACCCAAAAAAAGAAAAAAATAGCAAATAATTTTGTAAGTATTGTCAAAAGAGCTGTAAATTTTCAAATCAAGGGTTTTGCGGTCCCAACCTGAAAAAATTCACAATTTAAATTCTGCACCGTTTAACAGCGTGTAGTCAAAGTGAATTTTCACTGGATATGCAATAATTGCTTTGGAAATCCGATCACCATCAAACGAAGAAAGTTTTTATATGTTGTGTTTTTTCGTTCATATTTTAAATTTAATTAACAAATAAATAAGAAAGGCAACCAAAATCTTTAATTTTTTTAGTATTATCATTTTATCATTTTTTCCTTGAAGTACTCTTTTTTTGTTAGTTTCTTTTTAATAATTTTGTTTATTTTATACTAAAAAAATTAAATTAAATTTTACAATAACTTTTATTGTTATTCGACAGCAAATTTTTATTAGAAAATCTATATTTCTCTATCAAATGAACAATTTATTCAATTTCGCAAATTCGTCTAAACTGCTATTGAATTTTGTAAATTAATATTTTAAAAATACATTTGTTTAAATAATAGATTTAGTTATTTAAGTTATTAATTTAAATAAATATTATTTGCAAATTATATTTATTTATAATAATATAAATTTTTTACATGAATTTTACTTATAATATTGACATAATGAAAAAGTAAAGATATTGTTGTGAAAATTTTCAACGCTGCTCTCAATATATTTTATTTTATGATTTGAATTAACGAATTTTTTCTATGAATTTGTAATTCATTTTATTTTACTTTTTCGGTTATTTGTCAAGCAACCCCAATCATCATTAAGTGATGAAAGTTTACATATGTTTTTCCTCATTCATGATTTAATTTTAATTAACATATGAATAAGAAAATTAACTAAAATCTATAATTTTTATATTTTCATTTTATGCTTCCTTTATGTTTTTTGTTAGTTATTTAAGAGTTTCGTTTGATTTATAATAAAATAAAAAATTTTCGGTACTTCCGTGTTATCTTACCCCCAAAAATTAAATTATAAAATACAATTAAAATAATAATATAAAAAATGAGAGAATACATTATTGATGACGTTATTGAACATTATTGAACATGAATTTATTAAGGCTATCTGTGATTTATGTGATTATGTGAGTTTATGTGGCGCAAACGTGTTCTAAGCAACAGTGCCGATGTGTTCGACACTATTCTCAACGACATTGTGGTTTTCTGGCCATCTGGATGACCATTTAAAAACTCTTTACAAATATTTGCTGAATTTGTAACTGTGATTTAGAAAATAAATATAATAATTATATGTGTTCTTTTTTTAATTTAATTTTTGAGGGTAAGATAACACGGAAGTAGCAAATTTTCAATTTAAAGTTAAGTTTTTCTTTAATTTTTAACGTTTCAGATTTCCCTTTAGTCCTGGGATTGAACAAAATACAATACCAACATCCCTGCGCCAAGGAAATGGTACGGTATCGAAAACTCTATTATTTACACACTCTGTACAATTATGAAATTCATAAAGAAATTTTTGATTTTTAAAAAGTATTTCCGGGAGAATTCCATTTCCTGAATTATTCAGAACTCGAGAATTTTAATTCCTTTATCACAATGATAGTCAATTAAAAATATTTTTCATTCCTCCCCCCCCTAAGTCGTTATTATTTCAGATATTAATCCAAGTACCTATAAAATAAACTATTAAAAATGTGTCAAAAATTGATATAAGGAAAATAGTATATAATATTATAATTTACTTGATCAAATTGTTTAATGTCAGAATACATTTCCAACGCTTTGTATTCAGCATTTGCTGAAATGTAACTTTTCGCTGCTTCCGCAAAATTGCACTGATAAGCATAGATATCTCCGATTAGAATATTCTTATTCCCTTCTCCGGAATTCATTTTCTCCTTGATAACAAGTAATATATGATCTGAATGAACGAACTACCTCGATTTCATTAATTAATTGAATATAATACGGATCTCGTATATGAGTAAAAGCCGCTTTTGCAATAGAGAAATTATTCATTTTGCTTAAAGAGATTTCTCCCAAATATAACCAATCGTTTGTTGTGACACCAAGACAAGCAATTTTATATGCTTTATCATATTCATCTCTTTGAAGGTAAATGTACATGGCAGCACTTTGCGGTATCTCACTTGTTTTCATTGTCCATTCATGTAAAGTATAAACTTTTGTTCCATTGAATCCTACAACTAATCCCTACAAATATAATAAATAATGTTCCTTGTGAAACAAATATAAACCAAAATACATTCAAAACTTAATTATCTGTATAATTTCAGTACCAAGAGAAATTTATCAGGGGAAAATTTAAATATAGTTTGATATAAATTACTATTTTAAAAATATCTTTGGGACTTTCTAGAATTAATATAAAATGTTATATAATAATTCCGTATTTCTTGATTCATTTATTTCCTACTGATAATAGCCCAATGCGTATAAAATATTTTGTAGACACCACGCATTATTAACGAATTCTTCAGTTTTTTAAATGTAGAAGTCCAAGTGTTTTGTGACAGGAGATCCCATTAGGAGAACCGAACATATTTATTCTATTTAATGTCTTCCTTTCTCATATTTCACAGTACTGTGCCTTTAGGGACATATAATAAAGAAGTTGTTGCCAGACTTTAGCACGCTATTGTTGATATCTACTCAAAATGCTTAGTAGGATATCCATTTTGGAAAATGATAAGCCACTCTTTCGTGTCTCTACGGTGTAGTTCTTCACTTATCGACTTAAAGTAAGCTACCCTTTCAACAATATTAAATTTTAAATTCCTTAAAAACATTAAAAATTGTTTTGTGTCTGTGCCTTGATCCAAAAGAAAGGAAATACATTATAAGACAGGAATTGTTGCTTTTATATATTCTTCAAAATCATTTGAAAGATCATCAATGTTATGTGAAATTGTAAATGGAGAAAGGGTGATTTTAAAAATAATTTTTTTGTGGAAAACGGGTTTGAAGTTCTTTTACTTAAGATTTTCGTAATTTTCTTTCAAAAGACAGAATCTAAATTTTTTTTGTATAGTATTTCTTTATTATACATTCTTAGAAACAAATACTTTTTATAACATACCAGACAGATATAAAAACAATAAATCTCAGCCCATACACAATTTTATTTTTTTGTTGCGAAATTATACGACAAAAATTATTAAAAACCACTGTACATTTAATGTAAAATCCTACTTAAAGTCATTAAAATAATTTTTTAAAAATAAGTTTAAAAAATTAATTATTTTAAATAATTAATTTTATACTGTTTCAAAAATATTTAAAATTTCAACACGACACTTTAAACATTTAAAATTTTTATGACAACTAATTAAAAAAATATGTGTTGAACCTGTTCGTCATTTATATATTTTGACTAAATTTTAATAAGTATATTTGTGATTATAAAGTGATGATTTCTTGGTAGCAGCATTAATTAAATTTTAAACAATTAAATGATAAAAAATTTTCATTTGTATTAAATATACTATTCGCAGCAAAAGGTTTAAATTATCATTTAATTGTTTAAATATAACTGTGATTATATTTGATTTTAAAAAAATGCATAAAATATGACGAAGAGCGAAAATAAAAGATTAACTTCAAAGATTAATTATAAAAAATATTTTTAAATAATATTTAAAAATTACCTTTTTAAATGTGCAATGTAAAATGTTAAATGTTTATAAATTTAAAATAATAAATTTAGTATATATTAAGAATAAAATCTGTCCTTCTAAAAATATCAATATTTCACACTGAAAAAACTCAAATATATTGTGTTTTAAAATTTTTTTAAAAAAGATAGTGTTTTATTTGAAATAAATTATTGGAAGATTGTTATTTTATGGACGTGATAAATACTAAATTCTTAATATCTAATAAGCCGCATAATTAGCTTTTCAAGAAAAATGAATCTCGAATTTTGGTTTTAAACCATAATTGACATTCATCGAAGAAATTTTTAATTTCCTTCACTATGTCTTTGAGAACTGCCATCGATAATATCAATTTGTCTCAATGTTTATGGCATAACATTTATGCTATTCTCCAGTTTTGATAACAATTACCATATTGCTCATATTTTCATATGTTATTACTTCTATCTTATTTTTTCGCTGTCTTTACTACAATAATTTTGTGCATTTTAATTTTTTTGAGTCAAGAAAACATTGATAATTTGTAAATAAATTTTTTTATTAGTCAGTCAATTAATTAGCTGGCTAAAAAATAGCGTTATGCGACAAAAATATAATGAAACAGAAAATAGCATTATATGGCATGACAAAAGTAATTATTTATAATTAATTAATTATAATGAAATTTTAATTTTTCAAAAATTAGATGATGCTAATTTATTTTGATAACTCCTTCATTTTCCTTGTTACAAACCTTTACAACCCCCTCACTAATTTTCCTAGGTAATTAATGGACGGTTCATTGCCTTTCCAAATCTTTTATAATAACTTCGCCGGCATTGATTTTAAGTGGCACGCAAAACGCAGCTCTCATTATCTGATAGACCTGAAACTTTGCGAATTATTTAATTATCGATGACTATGCGTTACATTAATGTCTTGGTATCATACTCAAAGACACATTATCACGTCGAAATTGTGTTTACAGCACTAAAACTTGAAATTTCAATGGCTTTTTTGAATTTTGAAAAAAATAATATGAATTTGAAAATGATTTGAAATCACGACATTTCGCATATAAAAGATTTATACTGAAAACCGCTTTATGGGTTGATTCTTAAAATTTAATTTCATGAAACATTATAATATTTAATAGTATTTTTCATTTAATTTCATGAATAATTAATTTATAAATATAGTTAAGATGAACAAAAAACTGCAATGAAAGTGTAGTCAAAACGAGGAAAGGAAACATTTATTGTTCTACACTAATCCCCCGATTTGCGTGGTAGATACTTTCTTCAAAACCCTGTGTAAATATAAACCTCATTAAAAAGAAAGGATTTCATACAAAAATATAAAATAGGTTCCATTATAGAAAAAATTGCGTAAATGAACTCTGCTTTCATATTTCATCCGTGGAAAATTGATCCACAGTATTAAAAATGTCCATTCATAATTATATTTACAAAATTTATTACATTTCAAAGAAAATTGTATTCATTGAGAAACTAATTAGTTTTTTTACAGTAAAATAATAATATTTGTTTGAAATGTTTATATTTTTTGTAATAAAATTTTAGACAAAATACAGTAATCCCCCTATAACACGTTACTCTTATAACGCGTTTTCATATTACACGATTTCATGTAACTCGTATAACACGTGTTTTCCCATATATCACAGAGGAATTCCCATATTATATTTCTGTACTGTGAAATTTATAATGATTTGGACTGTTATTAATCGATTTCGCGTACATTTGCAAATTGCGTTCTTGCGAGGAAGAGCTTGAACAATTAACCGATACAAATGACGCAAATATTATAAATAGTGCTGAAGAAAGCTCAATGCAGGTTATTGACGAAGTAGACAAACATTTATGTGTAGAAAACCTGAGTAAAATAGTAAAACTGGGAAAACAATCGGAAATACTTTATACGAATTGTGATTCGTCAGTTGAACAATCTGCCGAATTTAAAATAAATCTTCAATACTGTCTTGCATCATATGTAAAAATGTAGAAAAAAAATAAAATAGAAAACGAAGAATCACTAGATAGTCAAATATTAATTATTACAGTCGAACAAGAAGATATGCTCTTAAGTAAAGAAAATAACAAAAATTATCTATCTATCTTTTTTATTATCAAATTTATTTTATAACATGACGTTAAACAATCTTTGGTCAATATATTAACCAATGAAATCTTTGATTTTTCTGACAGACTAAGAAATATTTTTATTTTTATTTATCAAATTTATTTTATCTAGGCAATAAGTATCTTAAAATATATTAGTTAAAATTCAAATTCCAAAATACTCCCTCTGTCCCATAATAATGGATATGTTTCTATAAAAAACTAATTTTGTCAAAAAGTTGATATATTATTATTAAATTTATTTCTTAAAAATTGTAGTTCTGCTACACAAGTACAAAAAAACATGTATTTATGTTGTAGTCACTTGTAATCGCTATATTTTTAAAAAGAAAATGAAACTTTTTATTTATTTAGAACGGAAAGAGAATTTGCTAATATATCTGCTTTTCTAAAGATACATGTAGCGTGCCATTGTTGGCTTGATGATCTTTGGGCATATGTGGTTGCTTCTAATTGTTTCCTCCAGTTGACTTTGATGCTTTTCAATAATACAATTTTGGACCCCTCTGAAGAATTACATTGTCACTTTCACTTAGCAAATCCTCATATATTAGCCTCCTTTGTTCATTGGAAAGTTCACGTTTATTTCGTTCCATATTTATGGATAAAAATTTGATAAAAATTAAACTTTTATGACAAAAAACTGAAATAGTGTTTACAAAAAAAACACAAAAATGAAATTTCAAAATGATGAGGGATGTCCAGTAATCATAAAACATATTATAGAATAAAACATAATTATAGAATATTTTAAGCTTTTTTTAAAAACTATCCAATAATATGGGACAAATATTTTTGTAATTTGTGACCTTTTATGAAATAAAACAAGAAATATGGTTATGTTTATGGCAAATGATGTTTTTTGGAAAACCGTATGATTAATTCAACTCATAAGAAAAAAATATTGAGGTAGAGCCGTATATTCGCGATAATCCGCGGACACGAAACGAGAACTATCCAGTATTATGGGACAGAGGGAGTAATTAATTTGTCCTATAAAAGGTTAAAAAGCACCAATTTCAAACATCTCATTAAGTTTGAGTTCGTTCAAAATTACCACATCACATTGCATACCAAGATTATAATATTATATACATTACATGTGAAATTAAATGTAGAAACACTATTAATTGAAATATTAATATTACTAAATGCAAAGATCATATTAATGGATGAGAAACTCTATATAACAAATGTTATTCTTTTTTAACGGCAGAATCAATAAATATTTATAAATCAAAATCTTACAGTTTCATTCAATTCATGTGAAGGATAATCCGACGCCTTGATAAACATACTTGATTCACCAGCGTAACAAATCATATCATCATTTTTCGTATTCCAAGCCAAACTGTGGACTCCATTTTCTTGAAATAGAACTTCGTTGCCCTTCAAGCTATATACAGTCAGCAAATTCGATTCATCAATAATTCCCAATTTCTTCCTACTGAGACTGATATCCAAACATTTAATACTGCCAGTGCCCTTCAATATTTGAATTGGGAAATGGTTATCCAAGTAAACTTTGGTGATCTGGTATAGATGTGGGAAAAATAATCGTTGTGATGAAGGAGAAAAAATCTATAACTTGTCCATTCTTTTGTCCAATTAAAATCCCTTCTTTGAATTGAGGTCCTCCGATTGTTTTAGTGTAACAAATTGAGGAATCCATAATCCATTCTCGTTCTTTAACGCCCTAAATCCCAAATTTAACTGATATATTCTCGATTGGTAACTAACCGAATATCCGTATGCAGTCAGTCGGCGATCGTCACATAAAATCAAATGATTTGTTGTAATGATCATCAAGTTGCAGTCGAATGATTTCTGGATCTTATCAGCTGATCGATATTGCATGTCATTTGGATCATCACTTTGAGGTTGGTAGATTGTTACTTTATCAGGAAATTGGATCTGAAATTTTTTCATCGATATAATTGCAGGGAGGTGAAAGATGACAAAAATTCATACCCCCAATCGATTCTTATAAATCGCAATCCGTTTTACAATGTCTTTGCACTTGATTCGAGCTAAATGACACTGTTTCAATTCGTTGCTTAAATAATTAACAACAGTACCTTTCTGGTCAGTAACAAGGTGATGGATGACAACATCTGTCATTCCTTCTCTGAAAGCGTATCGATCTCGGAAAATGCTGTGGACCATGAAAAATTGAATTTGATGATAACTTATCGTACCGTCTTGGCCACAAATTACCTGGGCGCAAATGGTTAGAAATATATTCATTGATAAAATCAATGGAAAAGCCTTACAAACTGATTATCAGATCCCGGTTTAGATTTGCAACACCATAACCATGACTTCGCTTCATAAACTTGACTTAATTTAATTCCATCCTTTGTGTATAAAAAGACTTTTTTATCAGAACCACAAATCAACAAATAACTCGTATTAGGCAACCAAGATATTGAACAGGGATCGAATCCCAAAACTATTTCCTTTCCGATCTGAGAGATATTTAAAATGAAAATGTTAGACAAATATTACAATTTTTTGTAACACTTTACAATGTGTATAAAGGATGACTTAGGAATTATTTTAATTTTACAGGTGAAATTATTTTAATTCGAAACAGTTCATCTTTTTTAATAGGGTTATCAGTCCTTGTAAAGTTTCCAGGAGCACATTGTACGACAGAATAGTCAATTGGTGTAATGGAAAAATGGAGTCTGATCTTCAGAAATATAAAACCTCAAATTCGGATTCTAACTTTAAAAATATGCCAATTACAAGGCGCCACATGCATTGGTAGTATCGAGACTTCGTAACGAGTTAATGCCGAGAATCGAGTAAGGATGTAGTTAATTTTATTTAAATATTCAGTGAATAAATTTAAAATCTCCAGTGTGAAAATTAATTTTTTGTTACATCTTTTATATAACACCTTCTATTTTTAATAAATGCTTTTTTTATTTTCAATATTTACTATCATTATTTATTGAGATACAATATATTTTCTCATATTAGTTTTCACCATTCATGGATACAGGTGTATTTTGTATAATATGATATACATGCTAGTATTTGTTATTTGATTTCTTTTCATTATGACAAAAGATCTAAAATCAATTTAAAAAATTCTATAATAACAACAACTGGAGTTGTGTAGAACTAATTCATATGTCACTCGTATTCGTTAATTATGAATATATTTATCTTTTATATTTATGTATGAATCTATGGATGTTTTAACCACACCATGGAATTATTTCATAACATTCCTGTTGATCAATTTAATGCCAACAAAATTAACTAAAACGAACAAAGAAATAATCTTACAGATCCGCGAATTGGCTATATAAATTAAATTTATTATTAAAATTTAATTTATTAAATTTGAAATGTGATTGATAAAATGTAACAAAACCGAATTTAAATTAATACTAAATGATCAACTTAAAAATCAAAAATGAAGGGAACAAACTCTTTGTTTCAATGAAAAATATATTTCTGAAATTCCTTCCGGATAAATCATCTGATGGCAAGAGAATTAAAGCATATAAATTTTTAGTGAATTTTAAATTTATATTTAAAAATATATTAAACAATTTCAATATTGGGAACGTGCAATTTGTCAAGTTTTGTTGATAAAATCATTGGACCCGAAAATTACTGTGCAAAACCATGTGAGCACTTGTGTTTTGAATGTTTTTAAATAGTTTGAGTTTTAAATTGTGGGTGTCTATATTGTTGTTGTTTCAAATGTATTAAATTAAATTATTTTTAAATTTCAAGTTTTAAGAAGTATATAAGTCAAATCCAACTTTAAATCCATCTTGAAATCTGACATAAATTTATTATATAACAAGTTTTTTAATTTTTCAAAAATGCGTCAACTGAATTATTAAAACAAATTCAGATATCTAACTATCCCCTTATTAAGACTTTTTCCACTTCTTTTCGATTCTTCTTTATTTCGTTCCTTCTTGTGAATGTAGTTCGACTCAATGAGGTGATAGAAATCTGACGATTTTATATGGGCCATCGTATTACATACCATTGTGCCTGTTCTGCGGCTCTTTACGTACGAGTACCTCCTCCCCCACCTCGAAAACACGAGTGCCCTCTTTGTCTTATCCATTATTCTTTCGCTTCTTGATATCTCGGCTTGTTTCAGGTTAGAGTGTAGGTTAACACTCCGTCCATAAATGATCTCAAATGGTGATAAACCTGTAGTACTTTGTCGACTGCTATTTATAGTGAACTCTATTCTGGGTAGAAGTTCGTGCCAGTTTCTCTCTTCACATCCGCCTGCCAATGTTGCTGAAATAATATCTCTTATCGTTCGTATGGCTCTTTCGGCTAAACCATTTGATTGGTGCTGGTAAGGTGAGCTGAATTCCTGTTTGATTCCAAGTTTCTGTAGCTTCTGTCTTAGGAAATTCCCTTCGAAATTTCGACCTCTATCTGTTAAAATGCTCGTCGGTTTTCCAAATCGATAGATCCCACTATTAAGTATTGTTTTGAAAATGGTCCCTTTGTCTTGCTTTGTGATTGCAATTAAAGAAGTCAGTTTGCTAAACCGGTCCACCATTACTACCATATATTTTTTATGGCGTTTATTTCCATGTAAGCCACATCTATAACAATCTGTACTAGGAATTTAGACCTATATATATGAATAAACGTTTCCTTGATTCTTGTCTGATCAATGTTTCTCTTGGCGCCAATCTCGCAACAACGTAGACAGAGTTGCATTGTTTCTTGCATTTTCGGCCAATAAAATATCTTTTCCATATAATGAAATAATTTCTTAACTCCAATGTGAGATAGTTCTTCATGTGGGGGTTGTTGTTAACAAATGTTTCTGGGACTAACATTACAATATTTTTGTTCTTTTCTACTGTTATTAATCCTCCATCAATTCGTGTATTTTTTTACGTTAAAAGGAAAACAATTCTTTTTTTCCTGAGTACATCCATTTTCCAATATCTCTCGCAACTCTCGAAACCGAATTTCCTTTTGTTGTTCTTTTTTGTTCTTTGGATAGTATATTTGTGTTTAGTTTCAACCGGATTGGAACCAAATTCTTTTAATAAATTTTGATCATGCATTCCACTCTTTAAAACCGATAGAAACGGGCCTTCTATGTGAAATCCTAGACTCTGTGAATTATCACTTGGTGTTTTATAGGTCTTCGACAATATTTCATGATAAACTTCATTTTTTGGCATAACAAGTGTTCGACAGAAACCTGTCACGCCTAATTTAAGGAGGTTCTTACTAACTACTTTTAAACTAGTTTCAAGCTCATGTAATAAATCGGAAAAGTCATATCAGTATCCATCATTAATTTGAATATCGATGAATCCTGGAGATAAAATTGCACTCTGACAATCTATAATTACATCAGGAGCACATTAATCGACATAAAACTGCTCTGAATCTTGAATAACGCCTTCTTTGATCCATAAATCATGCACAATAATTTTGGAGTTCAAACAGAGAGAGAAATTAGTAAAATTAATAAATTGATTTGAAAAGGAAAATTGATGGAAATCTTCAATTTTGTTAACTATCATTACCAAAGTTATTCAGTGTAGGAAAATATTTTCTAGTAAATTAATTTACATATATCATATATGTATAGTAAAATACACTCAATTCCACAAGAAAATTCGAAAACAACAAATATTTTAACTAAATTCTATATATTTTTTAAATTCTTCACAAACTCCAATTTACTACAATATGAAAGTCACAAATTTAAACAATTCAAATAAAGGATAAAATTTCCGAAAAATCTCAGATTCAAGTAAATTAATTAAAAATAAAAATTAATATTCTTCAACAATATATATATATATATATATATATATTTAATCTTTGATTTTCCTTCCTTAGCTTCTTCATGTCATGTACGGCGAGCAGTTCCTTCCTGGTTACATAGTATCCCTTTTCATGTGATGACATATGTCTCGAGCCATCAGCTATGACAGATTCTTCTCCATCTTCTGTAATTTGACTCAAAACTGCACCAATGGCTCCGAAACTAGCGTCTGTGTCTAGGATAAAAGTCCTATCTTCTATTGGAAAATCAAGGATAGGTGCTTCGCACAACCGTCTCTTCAGAGTTTGGAAGCTCTCATTGCATTCTTTAGTCCAATTTATATCTTTATCGCATCCATATATTGCAGTGTATAATGGTTCGGCGATTTTGGTATAGTCTTTGATGAATCTTCTATAGTAGTTTATTAATCCGAGAAACGATCTCAACTGTTTTGAACATTTTAGTGCTTCTGCTTTCTCGATCTCTTCCACTTTCTTTCTGTTTGTCTGGATACCCTTCTCATTAACTGTGCGACTAGGAATTCCATTACTGGTAATACCGAAACCAGTATTACCGGTTTTTGATGAAAACTACATCTTCGGTATTACCGGTATTACAAAAAAAAACCGGTAATTGCCGAAATTTATTAATTTCGTTAAAAATGATATATTTTAATTATATTTTAAGTCCTATTTCTTTGCTGACTGACATTTTATGGTCTACGTCTACATTAACACAAAACAGATGGGTGTACATTTCTAAGAAGCTTTTATATTTTATGATCCCCAATATATCTAATTTATCTGGACGAATTGGAGTCAGCGAATGGCCGTCGGAAGTAATTCCGATACATTTGACGACTCTTTTGAATAGCAGGTAAAAAAGGCCGGCCGGAAAGGCAAGATCTTTTTCGGTCTGTTTCTCAAAAGAGTCGCCAAATTTATACAGTTTTGTTTTGACATCCTTGCTGATCAGTAATATGCGCAGCATAAAAAGAATCGGTTCGTCAAGTTCGTCGAGATTTTTTCGTGTGAACATTATTATACACAATTCAACAAAAAATACATAAAAACGTTAAAAGTTTCTGTAAAAGGTAAATTTTTAATTATTTTTTATTAATTATTTATTTTGTATCGATTATATTTTTTTAAATAAATAATTATTTTACAGCACAATGAACGGAAAGAAACGCCATGGAAATACTTCAAACGAGAAAAGGATACTGGCATATGCCAAATACAAGCTTGTGGTAAGCGCATCAAAGCAGCTGGTAGCAGAACTAGTGGATTACATTCCCATTTAAGAACCAAGCACAATATTAATTTATTAAAAAGAGACCATGATCACACCAATAACAATGCTGTTGTCGAAACATAGGAAACTATTCGTTCTGGTCAAATCACGTCGTTTTTGCGGAAAAAAATCGACGAATCCCCAAGTGTGACCAAGGAAACACAATTCTATTTTATTGAATTTGCATTTTTCTGGATTTATCTTCAGTCCTGCCATTTGAATTCTTCTGAATATTTCCCTTAATAGCTCATCGTGGTCTTTTTGACTTTTACCATATATCAAGATATCATCTAGATAATTGACTACTCCCTTGAATAGCATTCCTTCTAGCACTGTGTGCGTCAGTCTCTGGAATGTCGCAGGAGCTGTTGCTAAGCCAAACGGTAGTCTATTGAAGCAAAATTGTCCTTCTCCTGTACTGAATGCAGTCATTTCTTGAATTTCTGGAGCCAACTCCACTTGATAATACGCCTGACATAAATCGATTGACGAAAATATTTTTGCATTCGCGAGACAGTCTAGTAAGAATTTGGTGTTAGGCATCGGAAATGACTCTTCTTCTGTTATGGAATTCAATCAACGATAATATAAACACATCCTGATAGATCCATCTTTCTTCCATACTATCACTAACGGAGCATTCCAAGGACTCTTGCAACACCGAATAACATTTGCTTTCATTAACTCTTTTATCAGCTCTTCAATCCTTTAGTCCATGTGCATTGGTTGACGTCGAGGATGTTGCATTATTGGGCCTCCTGTTATCAGCTTCTCATGTCGAACTAAGTTTGTAAATCCCAGATCAAATTTCGATGCCATAAAAATTCCGCCGTATTCCCTGATCATTCCTTCAATATCTTTACTATTCTTACCTGCCATCGCCACTAGTGCTTTATTTATTCTTTCTTCATCAGTGTAGATTTTGTTTATCAATGACGGTTCTATATTATTGATTTTCACTAACTTTACTCTAAACTCTTTCATTGTATCAATGCCTCCTATGAATTCGGGCTTGATCTCTTTTACCACTACTACTGTGATTATTTTGGTCTTCTGGTTCCATGTGGCCGGTATAGTCATGTATCCCATTGCTTCTTCACCTCCAGATGAAAAAACTTCGCATAATAATATCATACTACGTTGAAGTTTTGGTTTGCCTATTTTCTCCCACAAGTTCTTGTTCATCACTGTTACTGATGCTCCAGAGTCCCATAACATCTCTTCTTCGGCATTATTCAACATTATTTTACTCCAATTTCTACCATCTTCCGTCTGGTACATCTCTTCTTCTGCCTCGTCTCTTCGTCGTTCATTTCTTCTTTCACATTTTATTGTCTTGACTCTACCGATGAAATAAAACCCATGGAGTCGCTGATGTTTTTTCCGTCTTCTCTCAATATAGTATATTTCTCAGGGACATTGTATCGATCTTCCATATCGCTGTGAGATATATAAAGATATATAATTTTTATGTTGAGGTTCTTCTGAAGCGTGAGTGTTTTTTGAAGTATTTCATAGGCGTAAAATGTTTAAGAAAGGCTTGTTTATGTAATTATTGCGGAAACATATAATATTGGTATGACGTTGGATCATTTTATTATTGGGTTGCAGCTGATTTATAAGATACCCTTTGCTAATGTTTACATAAAATTCAGAGTAAAGAAAACCTATATAATTCAATAACATCATAAAAAGTAAAAAACTGTCATTATTATTGCCCGGAATTTAAAATTTCAAATGCAAATTAATAATAATAATAATAATAATAATAATAATAATAATAATAATAATAATAATAATAATAATAATAATAATAATAATAATAATAATAATAATAATAATAATAATAATAATAATAAATATAATAATAATAATAAATAATATTAAATAATAATTATAAATTACTCTTTTTCCAGATAATTGATAAAAGGTCAACTTCTGGCTCCAATCTCCAACAGCTAAAATATCCGTGCTCTCCGATCTATTACACGAAATTAGTTATCATGATAAAAATATTGAAATATTTTTTGAGATTTTTAAAAAAATTTCAAATACATAGGCTGTGATTGAATAACTGGTGGACTTCCCTTTTATTGTATGCGTCCATTAAGGGAGTGTTTTTTGTACATGTTTGTGTGTTTGAATTATTTTCTGAATTTTGTTCTCTACGCCTGTTTGCGCTGAATAAACGCATCTATAATATGGGTTGGTATGTACAACCAATTATAGACGTTCTTCTTTGGGATTGCATGTGGTTAATTTAACCGCATTCAACTACTTATTTAGCTATTTTAACTTTTTGTATTTAGCCAAATGGCTTTCAAGTAATTTATTTTTATTTAAAGTAAACTTTAAGGCTTGAATATTGATTCATATGAGATCATTATTCAAGCTCTTAAATGATACTTTTTATCAACATTTTTTATTATAAATTATTTTTAATTACTTTTTCAGGAGTTTTAGATGTTATTATTATTATTTGGAATTATTTTTATTATTATTCTATTAAGTAATTAAGTAACAAATACAATTTATTAATTTATTAATACAATTTATTTAATTTTTTATATTTATAAATTATATTTCTGATTGATTCTTTGCGAATTCCTAATAATCGCCCGAAATTATAAAAATCAATAGAAATATTTTTTAAATTTAGGTTAATCAAATTTAAGATTTTCTAGTTTTTTTCCTAACATCGGACGGCAAAGTTGAGATTTCAGGGCAATGTGAAATACAATAAAACTAACATTAAATTTATTAAAAATTTAAGATAAATCATACCAAATAATGTCTTCATTATCTATAGAACTCAAAGTTGAGTTTTCGGAATTTTCGTTAACAATATTTTCATTCATTTTTTTCTAAAAAATTCTAAAAATGTCTGTAAATGATTTATTATAGTGCGTTTTTTCATTGCAACGATTCTACATATCGAAAATTTGCATGCATGTTTTACTATGTGTTGTGGTTTTGTGTGTCAGTTTATTTTTTCTATCACTTTCTCACTTTCTATATTAAATGCGTTTAGTCATTGCAACGCTAAATATCAACACACATTTAAGTTTCTATGTTTATATAATATACACGTATTGATTTTATTTTAACATTATAGGATAAGTTTATTGAGTGCAAACAGGTGTATTTCAACATATTATAGCAAGGGTGTTTAACCTGCGGCCAGGCACACTATATTTTGCGGCCCGCTTATGGTAAAACAAATATAAATCATTCCAATATTAATGTTGTGCTTCACCATTTTTCTATTCCTAATGCAATTAAAATTAATTTAATAGTTATTTACGCAACTAGGCATAAGATTTTTGGAAAAGTATGGACTTTGACTTGCCAAACTTAGCGCCATAGCAACTGATGGGACACCTGCTATGAAAGGTCATCATTCAGTTTTAACTTCACTTATAATCAACCATTTGAACATAGAACATAAAAACAAATTTTTTGTTGTTATTGTGTTCAAAATTACCACATAACATTGCATACAAAGATTATAATATATAATATATATATATATATATATATATATACATTACATCAGTGGTTCTCAATTAATATAAAAGCGCGGAACACTGACAAAAAAATACTTGCCCACAATGGGTGACCAATCACAAATTACTATAAATCTGTCGTAAACGTGAACAATGCCTTCTTATAAGCAAAGAAAATACCACGCGCAACAATAACAACCAATAAAAACAATTTTATATTTGTATGTTTATATATTTGTGTAACGGCTTTCTTATTGAATAATCTTATAAAAAAATTAATTGAGGTTTTTAATGATATGTATTTTAAATGCAAATTTAAAGATAAAATGGAAGCGTAATCGCGGAACACTGGTTGAGAACCACTGCAATACATGCACAATGTATTTTCATTTTCATAATAAAACTAAACTTTTAAATGTAGTTGACTTTTTGATGCCTTCAAAAAATTTACAACGTGGCCAAGATACCGCAAAAGGTTTAACACCCTTGTATTAGTTATATTTTTAGTGTTTTGTAAGAAAGAATGGCTTTCTTTTAAAATGACAGTTTACCCGAGGTATTAACAGAGTTGTTGGAGTTGTCAGTGAAATTAAATATTACCAGTTACTTAATCTTAATCCAAATGTGCCTTGTTTAATAACAATAACGAGTTTCAGACAGTATAAACTTTATTGACTAACACAATTGATTATTGATCTAGTTACTTTTTTAGCTTTGACTTGAATTTATTCGATAATTTGAGTTTCGTTTTAATTCTGTTTCCTCTTTACTTTACAAATTCTGTCTCCTCCAGTAATTCTGTCCTATAACAAATTCTGTTTTCATTCAAGTTATATTTCCTTTTATAGTCTATAATTTAATGGGACTTAATTATATTAAATTTCGCTGGATTCCTTTTCCCCTCACATTCCTTTTGGTCCTTTCCAATTATCATATTATTTCTGACAGCTGTCGAGATATGTAATATTTAGAAGACGCCCTTTCGTGGCTTCTCCACCAATCCTTTTTCTTTATCTCAAACCGGCTATCGAAATATGCCAATTTAATTTCGACTTTGTTTTTGTTTTCCTTTCTTCACTTTGTACTTTTGTATTATAAATAACCTTGTCGTATTTCATTATTTGAATTTTTTCAATTCTTTGCCTTGTTCTCTTTTGATTTTCTCATTTCTTTTACTCACTCCTACTTTCCAGGAGTGTGGAACAACGCACCTTTTATTTTATACATTTTCCATCAATCATTTTATTCACTTTGACAATAATTATTTAATTTTTATTATTCAGATATCCTCAACAGAGTTATCAAAGGAAAAGATTTTTGCAAGGAATTTATTTCGAATCATTATTTAAATCTTATTGTTTAAAGGGAATTTAAGCCAAAATTTCGGAGAAGCTGTCGAAGTTAAAATGAAACGATAAGCAAGAAAAATATTCCATTATCCGAAGAAGATGAATCTATCTTTAATACAGAAAGCAAAATAATTTTGCATTTTCTTTGCCATACATTAATTAATAATTTAGTCGGATGGTGGTATTGAAGAGGATTTATTAAATGCTTTTCACCTTTTTATGTCGATGAATTTCGTCAGTTCAGTAATTGTGTTTCGTGGCAATTGAACATTGAATAGTAAATATTTTGATTCCGAATTCAAATTACGTGGATTGTGAAAGCTGGTTACATATGATGACACTACATATGAAGATCCAATTAAAATTTATACACATACGTAATAAAACGTTACGAAAGTCCCAGGAAAATTTTGTTACGAGGAGAGGGGGAATAAAAATGTTGTTATGGTCTATTACAAGCGGGGTCAGAATATACCAATAGTTCTGAAGATAAAGATGAAACAGCATCTTTCCAAGAGAAAAATATCCATAAAGATTTTAATAGAAGCCGGTATATAATGGCAGAGTTCAAAGTTTATTCGAAATGAGGTCCAATTTGATTTTATTCCCAAAGGTTTTATATAAGTTCCAATTTATCGACATTTGATTGATGGATTGAGAAAACCATTCTATATGGATTTTATTACAATTTACGTATAATCCTAGTTTAACAGCTAAAAGTTATCAGACGTTGGATTGTTATTTCCGTATGTGGTTGACACCACCGTGAATAGCCAATCATTCAAAAAGATAACTCTACCAGTCCTACAATATTTGAGAAAAAGCACAAAATCACTTTTCGTAATTTAATTAATTTCCTGAAAATTTGTTATTAACTTCTTTTTCCAAATGATATTAGTTATTTTATAACAACTATTTATTATCAAAATAATAATGAGCCTCAAGGAATGAAATGGATATAGTTTCGCAAATTAAAAGGTCATGCTCCAATTAGATGATGGCTTGAATTTTATTGACCAATAAGAACTCGATAAAATATTTCATGGGTTATTGTTAAGCTTTATAATGCATTATAATAGGAAAGTAAGCTTTATTTAAAATTATGATTTTACGGCTTAATTATTTAAATTACAAAACAATTTTTACTTATTCTGATTCCATTGAAGAGACCAAATTGGAGTCAACGCACCACCAGTTCTTTCTATTTTGGATTTTTCTTCACCATTCTAATATTAATTTAAAGTTAACAATACAAATTTGTCAAAATATTCACTCTGTTTCGTATACTAATTATTCCATTATACATTCCTAATGCTAAATACTGCCCATCAGGAGTCCAACTGCAGCAAGTAACTCTAGCTGCAACTCTAATTTTCTTTATTCCTTTATCATCAGGTGACCAAATACCTTGTCAAATTAATAACAAAATATTTTGTTTTAAATTAATACCAAATTCCAAACAAGCTCCACTGGCAAGTATTGTCGAAAGAGGATTAAAAGATAAACATTGAACTGCGTCATTTAATCTACAAAATAAGATTATTTTTTCATTGTTGTAAAATTAATTCAGTTTTCTAACATAAATCTCAAAATTCCTTCAAGTGTTTCACTATTCCAAATTATAACTGTTCCATCAGCAGCTCCACTTGCGAATCTTTTACCATCAAAAGCATAAGCGACGCAATAAACTGTGCTTTTATTACCCTTTAAAAGTTTTAAGCGTGATCCATCTGATGAATGATAAACAATGACAAATTTATCTGAAGCTATAACAATTCGTTTGCCGTCAGGACTAAAGCATGCATCCCAGATACTACCGAAAAAATAAATCATTTAATTACCATCATTCGTCAAATACCATTTTTCGCATCTTTCTTTATCATATACTATTCCACTCCAAATCAAATCAACTTTCATTTTAAATTTGTTTAGTATTGTCGTTAGATATTTATAAATTAAAACATAAATATATTTAATTACTAAATACCATACAAATCCAAATCATGTAAATTTGAAAATTACAATTCAGATAAAATGTTTTGAAAAATGTTTTCACAACCCGTTAGTTTAATATTTAAATAATTAATATAATAAATTTTATTGGTGAATAATAGGAATTTCTTATTACCATTGATTAATTAAAGTTTTCCTTAAATATTAACCAAATATTAACTAATTTAAAATTGAATTAGAAATATATATTTTAACTTGAACTAGTCTAAGCAATATATTTTTACAATATAATTTTTCTAACAAAACATTTTTGTTTTTGAGCAGTTGATAAGATTAATTATAGGCGAATATATTTTCAATAATTGTATAAAAAGAAATTATTTGAGAATAAGTTATTGATCCTTAATTTCTGAAAAGACCTACATAAGTATAATCCTATTTAATATCTGCCAACTTTTAATTCATTAACAATCAGGGTTGATACTACTCATATTATCTGATTGTTCATGAGTCCAAGTGTATAATATGGTTAGTGATACGAATGTTTTGATGATAGTTTGATGAATTTGGTTCATTGATATTTAAGAAAAAGATGCGAATGTACTGTGCGATACAGAAATAGTTTTTTGAGATCTTAATGCACTTCACACGTTATTCATCCGTAAATGATTCACCGTAAAAGATCTGACCAAGTAAATAAATAGAGTTAATGATTCAATAAGAGAAATTTTAATGAAGAACAAGTTGATTTGTCGGATGTATGTGATGAGAAGCATATTTGTTTACATTGGAGAACTCAATGTAATTATTCAAGGATAATCCTATGCCCAAGAGATCCACATAACAAAAAAGTAAAGTACGAATCCAAAAGCATAAAATTATTTACATAATCAACTACACACACCAAGATCTCATAAATTGAATGTGCTAATCAAAAGAGTCCCAATCGATATATTCCGGCTCAAAAACTTCAAACGCTAAAGTCTTAAATTACAATTAAAGTTATTGTGTCACAGAAAAATAACCTTAATTAAGAATGTCGTTTGAAGAATAAAATACAGTCCAAAGACGGTCCAAATGAATGATTTCAATCATAAATCTGACTCTATAGGATAGTTTGACTACATGATGTTGTCCTTGTTAATTATACATTTGTCAATGTTTTACCTTAGTTTATGAACTGTTGTGTAAATTTCTGCCTGAATAATGACAATAGTACAGCGGAATCAACTTTATGGCATCTGCTGTCGATGATTAGAACCGGTAACATACAACGAATTAAGGTACAAACGATAGTACCATCAATGAAGTTAAGAAACCAACTATGATTTTACATTAACATGGCGATCTGCAGTTGATAACCGTGGGTGTAATAAAAAGTATATTAGTTAACAGTATTACTTACGAGTATTATTTAAAATTATATACGTGCTTCTAAGTCTGAAAACAATAAGAATTACTTCAACACGTCGAATAGTAGTGACGTGACATTTGAGTTTGTAGATCCCCCGCATTTTCGCCATGCTCTCTGAGCTATACCAACAACCATTATATTTACTTCTTTCGAATATTATTTTATCTACATGCTTCCGTTGTGAATCATGATCTATCATCGTCACTAAATCAATGTATCGTTTTTCTTTGATAAGAATCATTAAGAACTGGATTAGTATGAAGGAGTAAAGAGTAAAGTGAATGAATGATAATATACTCATATTTATTTTTTTCTGTAAAATCAAAAGCAATAAAGCAACACATTAGTGATATTTTGTCACTTTAGGCAAAATAAAATTGAAAATAAATTAAAGTCAGAAAGAGTGAATCAACTTTATGGATGGCCCATAAAATGAAAATCCAAAATTTCTTTTCAAAACTATTGGAATAATTAGTGCTGAAATTTATGTGTAAATGCGTTTTCAAAAATGAATACAGTAGTGCATTATTGTTGACATAGATCTGTAATGGAATTTAAATATGTAAATTAATTTTTTTGGGTAATTTTTTTATATTTTCAAAAAACATTTGCAAAATTCTCGAAGAAAAATATGACTGCTAGACTCACACTACCGTCTTTTTTATTAGTTTGGTCTATATAACGCTAACAGCGTATGTTTACTTAGCATTACAGGAATACAAACTCGAGGTGGTGGGAACGTGTACATGTAAAGAACATAGATTTGTATGATGTATAGCGAGGAAGAGAAAGATGAACAGTCTCGTCTAAAAGTAGAATGGCAACTCGGTGCGCCAGTTTTAGATGAGAATCGTTTTAATGTGTGGGTTCATGTGCAGCTTTATAGCTTTATTATTTATTATTCCTGTGCATGGGCGTAACTCGGAGGGGCAGATGGAATATGACCCCAGAGTTTGAAGTGAAAGGTACAAAGTATGCATTGGTCCCCAAAACATAATACACACCATGGATAAATATCACTCCTCGACGAAGACAGAGGAATTTATAATCAATGGTTACTTTTACAGAATGAACTTGATATGTGATTTTTTTAACTTTCTTTTATGAGATGAAATTCACGCAGTTATTTTAAATATAAGACATTGTATTTCAATTCTTTGACAATATGTTATGAAATTTATTTTTTTTATTTCTGTTGACTGCGTGTCAAATTTTGTATTCAAAAGAAAAGTATAATATCTGGAAAGAAAGAGTTCAGATTTCTACATTTTTTCTCGGAAGGGGATTCAGTGGTTAAACTCCCATAACGCTGTCCACCTGTGTCCCAAACTTTTTGGAGCTAGTTACGCCACTGCGCCTGTGTGTATTTATTTGTACTTAACCTTAACTGACGACTGCAAAGCGGGATGTAGGTACATATATGTTTTCAGTCATGTCTGTCTGTATTTCTGTATGTGAGTGTGCGTTTGCGTCTGTTTGGGCTCTCACGTTTGTATGCATCGATATAGATCCAAGGTCCTTAGGAAGTTCAATTTTGGTATGTAATCTTAATTTTATGATACGCTGCCCTCTGGAATTTTTTTTTGATTTGATTAAAAATTATTTTAATAATGAGTTATTAAGGAATAAAATAAACCATAAAATATAAAGAATCGCCATCAAAAATAGATAAAAATTAAAATTCAAAACTTATCAAAAATAAAATAATTCAAATTTGTTTTACTGTATCAGTGCACGAACACATACTCGCACATCAAAATCAGGCTATAAATACTGACGCATTTCGATCCAAATTTAAAGCTGAAATTTTGGGTAAACCAAATTTTTCAATTTCCAATTGTGAAAACTGAAATTTTATTTAAAAGTAAGAATTTAAGAAAAGCACCTCTGGTTATAGTCAAGAATAGCACTTTCTAATCAATATACACGTAAAAAATTATATGCGCGATAACTCATCGATAAAATTGGGGAGGGGTATATATGAGCGATAACTCATACTGATTTATGGCGCTCACATCTACATACTAATTGGTTATAACGAAGAGATTCGTCAAAGAAAAATCCTCAATTAAATGATATGATGAGTTAGAAATAAAACCGATATTGCATAAAACATAATATCAAAGATACCAATTACAATTACATCATATATTAAAAAAAATATTGATGATTCAAAAATATCAGTTATTATTTCTTGTATGGTGGTAAAGGTGCTTTGTTGTTTAGTAAATCCTGTACTTCTTATTCTCTCCAAATTATGGTACAATCCCAAGGGAATATTCCAAAATATACAAATACAATTCGAAAAATGGTATTGAAGTATAGAGCGAAAATCTGTGAACTATAGAAGAAATATTACCTTCACTCTTGATGAGTGGTCGTCCAATAAAAATCCCAGATACATGGATGTTAATATTTACTCGAAAAATAAGTCGTAGAATTTTGGTTTAATCAGAGTACGTTAAACAATGTCGACCGAAATAGTTAAAAAATCTAAAATAACTCTATTTAATCTTGATTTACAAGCATTTGTTAGTAGTCTAACAGTGGTAATGAAAAAATTTGGTCGCTTGTCAAAAATATGACATAGCCTTTTGTAGAATCTCTAAAAATGAAAATGAGTACGACAATAATATTTGAAGTCTGTCGAAAAAGAAATTGTATAATTATCAACATTTGTTAATCAAAAAATAGTGAGAATATTTCGCAAATTATATTACATCATATTCTTAAAAATGGTTTAAATGAAATGAAAAAATTGGGATATTACAGTAAAACCTCTACTTAAGACAAACCTCCCTAAAGAGACCACCTCTAGTTAAGACCTCTATTTCTTCGGAACCAAATTTACACAGTAGTTTACTGGGACAAATAACCCTCCATAATAGGACCACCCCTCTCGTTAAGACCACTTTTCGTAAAAAATATTTTTAGTTTAAATATTTTTTGTTTAAATATTTTTTTAAAATTAAAATGGGAGTAAAAAAAACGAGAAAGGAGCTTACATTGAGCGAGAAGATGGATGTTATTAAATCTTCTGAGCGAGGAGAAGGACAGAGACTTATTGCAAGACGATTTTCTTGTAGTAAAACGCAAGTCTACAATATCATTGTTAACAAAGAAGAAATAAAGGAGCTTTGGAACAATAATGCAAATAAAAAACTAAAACGACTAACAAATCAGCAGTTTAAACTTATCAATGAGTATTTCGACTTTGACCTTAGTGAGCTTGACATTTCTCTTGAACAAAACTGTTTTGAGAGTGACTGGGAAGAAAAACTGATTTCTTCTTACACTAGTTTGGATGATGCATCAAGTGAGGTTTCTGAACCAAACGAAGAAGAATCTGATTTACCAAAAATTGATTTAAAAACATCTTTATCTTATATTCAGCAGATTAAGAATCTTGGAATGGAACTGGGTGACAATAAATTAGTTGACATAATGTTTCAAGCTGAACAAAAGTTGACGAATATGATAGTTTTTGATAACAGTGAAGCCAAATCGAAGAGACAAACAACATTAGATGAGTTTTTATAATAAAATCTTCAATTTAAGTCTAGTTTTCTTTATAAAAATAAAATCCTCTCTAATAGGACCACCTCTAGTAAAGACCACTTTTGGTCCGGAACCAAGGGTGGTCCTATTAGAGAGGTTTCACAAAAAACAATGTGGTACAAAAATTTTTTACATTTTACTATGAAATAGGAAAAACTATAAACTAAATTTAATGATTGATTCGAAAACCAGATAGAAGTTTGTTAAATATGTTTATGAGATTTTACGATGTCCATGAATGTGTAAATAAAGCTTATTTATCTATCTGCCGGCATTTGAAATGTAATGTTTTCGAACCCATAATCACTTTTATTTAACAATATTTTCTTTACAAAAAAAAACTAATTTGTGTGATTAATTACAAATCTATGAGAAAATAAATTTTAAGAATGTTGAATTCAAAAAATAAATACTTGGATTAAAATTGTGTCTCTATTTTAAAAGAACAATAAATACCGGGAAAATTAAAAGCTTGAGTCACAATCAATTGAATAAAATTATTCTCAACATTTCTTTCCAAAAATTATAAAGATTTGAAAGGGAAATTAAAGTCCACTGCACACAACTTCGCTTGAAATCTGCAAAAAAATTTCCTAACAGCACATAATTCACTCTACAATCAGAGAAACACTAAAAAATCAATATCAGAATCAAGTCAAATAAAAATAGATTTAATTAACTAAAATAAATAAGATTTTTATATTATTAAAGAAATTAAACAAATTTTAGAATCACATAATATAGCATGCAGTGAAAATCAGCAAGCACATGAAATGGTAAAATAACTAAATTTTTAAATAATTCCATTTTCGACCAGTTCATTTCCAATTCCTCAGACGTACATAATGCATTGAATAAACTAAATTTAATAATAATTAATAATAATTAATAATAATTAATAATAATTAATAATAATAATAATAATAATAATAATAATAATAATAATAATAATAATAATAATAATAATAATAATAATAATAATAATAATAATAATCAAAGAAAGAAGGTAAAGTTTTTATAATAGAAAATCGTCAAGTATATTAAAATATAACATTGCTATATATTTCAACCGTTTAACAATCTTCTTCGGACTAAGAATCGTATTAATAACAACTTGACAACATATTTATATTCACAAAAGCTCACAGGAAAAGAGATATGATATAAAGTTTTAAAAAATAAAAATGAGAACACAATAATAATCGGGTAAAATAACAACAAATCAGAAGAGTGGCTGCTAAGATTTTAATATATATTATAAGCTAATTACCGTATCTTGATCAAACATCGCTCGATCTTTAGAATCATGAGGCTGACTCTTGTAAGTTTCAAAAATAGTTTTCAGTCGCACACAACAGAGAATGTAATCATCGAATAATACCAAACCTTCCTTGTTGGCAAAGCGCATAACGAGGCTGTTTAGAATCTTGTTACTTAACCGAAAACCTGAAAATATGATAAATAATTGAACTGAAATTCAAAGCAAAATACGAGAAAAAGCAACTCAGAAATTTATAATGATAATTAAACTTCTATTCACAATCTACATATTATAAATATGATTTGCGAAATATTTTATTCCAAAACTAGTTAAAGAGCATTCTCATTTCCATGGCGATTTCATTTATATTATATCTATGAATCATTAACATATAATTAACACATAAGAACAAAAGTGTCAAAACAAATTAATATTAAAACAACATGAGAATGCATTACAATTTTAGAGTATTTATATCTTATAATTATATAATAGATCAACGGTGGGCAAATGCGGCTCTTAGAGCCGCATGCGGCTCTTCGTTGAGTAAACTGCGGCTCATTGATAATTGAATTTTTGATAATTGAATTTGAAAATTTTACTGCTTTTTAAAATTATTTTGTAGTAGGCGGCGCTTTGTTATAACAACGAGAGAGAAGCAATGAAAATAAATTTAGTGAAATTTAGTGAATTTTGATTAGTTAGTATTTTTGTTTGTACAATATTGCGGTCGTTTGTATATTTTAGTATAGTTTTCTATTCGTGTTTTTTGAAAAATTTGGTAAGAAGATTTTTTATGAAGCATTTTAAAATTTTAAATTAATTAAAATTAAATTTATTAAAGTTTTGGATCCGGATAACTCAAAACTACATAAATTGATCTCACGTATTCCTATGTCACGTCGTACAACTGCGCGTCGAATTGGCCAAATTAGCGAAAATGTTGAAAATAATTTGATGTGTGATTTAAAAAATTGTACAGCATTCAGTTTAGCTCTCGACGAGTCTACTGACATTCAGGATGTTCCACAATTAGCCGTTTTTGTCCGCTTTGTATCTTCTGACGTAAAAGTAAAGGAAGAAATTTTAGACCTAGTAGCTCTTAAAGAAACAACTCGCGGTATCGATGTCAAAACTGCGCTTGATGTAGTGATGGAAAAGTTTGAATTGGCGCGTGATAAACTTGTAAGTGTTGCGACAGACGGAGCGCCTGCAATGATGGGCGCCTGCAATTTAAAATAAAATATTGATTATCAAATTATAAAAGAAAGAATTACAAAGTCACTTAAAAATAGACTTTATCATGTTAGTTTTGATAAACTATAAACCAGGTGTAGAGAAGTGCGGCTCTTTGATGAGCTGTGTGGCTCTCGAGGACCTCATTCGTGCCCACCCTTGTAATAGATAATCATTATTTTACTCATATTAATTCAAAGCCTAGATGGGAGGCACGTCCAATGGCTACAAGTGCAATATTTGATAGTTAAGATGGAATAATTTCTGTAATGCATCAGCTGCATATTGATACTACAGGAAAAGGCGAAACAAGAGATCAAGCTATAAACATTCTGGCAAAGGGAAGAAAGGAAATATGTTAGCTTAATATGATTCCTTAATCCTTATAACATTTTTCAAAAGATAAGATGATAAGCCTTTCTAAATTGTGTCTTTTAAAAGAACTGTTGTTTCTTTTAACCAGAGTTTGTATTATTAAATTTGTTATGAATAAAAATGATTTTGAGTTAAAAATTTATTATTTCACTATCAATATACTTAATTGTATTTCATTTTAACCCTCTAAGTATCGAAAAATCATATTTGTCACCGATATATAATATCTGGACTTATAGAGGACCCATCAAGTCTAAATCAGGTCCTTATTAGTTGCAGCAATAGTAATCAGGACCCTCGAGACAGAATCAGCCTTAAGCACATCTTACCGATTACCTAGTGTAAGGCCCCGCGTTTTAAAATAAACAGAAAACGAATATTTTTTTCCAATTTCACCGCTGATTTTTTGTCCATTGTATTTATTAAAAAGAGCTTGAAAACTATAAATCAATAATATATCGATGGTTTTAATATTCACGAATTTTCGGCACTGCCTTTTTCAAGTGAATTTTTCAAATATAAAAAACATCGATATAGTTTTCAAGCTCTTTTTAATAAATACAATAGAAAACGAATAATTAATATTTTTTTCTTATTATATTTGGAACAGTATTTTTCATATAAAAGTAAATAAAAATTTCTTTCGTAAATTTTAGTAATTTGTTTATATCTTAATTTATCATTCTATCTAAACCTTTTAACTATGACAAACTCAAAGTTATTCAATTTATATTAAAAATCATAAACTTATAAATAAACTATTTTCAATGCTAAGTGTACTTGCTAAGTGTACTTACATAATACGGATGGTTAAAATACACTTTTAAATAAAAATAATATTTATAATAATAATATCGGAATAGAAAGTATTTATAATAAAATTAAAAAAAATTCAGATTCCCAAAGGAATAGGTCCTGGTAGTATTTATAGGGTTTTTAACAAATATTACTTGTTTCCAATTAAAATGGAATTGTAAATATCAAAAAAGTTCATAAAATACCCGGATAGAAAATATTTAATAGGAGCGAGTATAACAGGGATTATTGAATATTAAATTCTTTCTGGTCATACAATTTCGTAAAATAATAATATAATTATAAGACCAAATATGTAATAAAAACAATTTAATTTTTCTGTTGACTTAAAAAAGCTGTTCACTCCATGATTCATGTAAGGCCTAGTGAATTAGTTAAACTAAGAAATTCTCATAATAAAAATCCAGTTTTTATAAAAAATTACAATGTACAGAATAAACCCAATATAAATCCGTCATACATGGGAAAGTTATAAATAATTATATATCACAGTGATAAGTACTGTTAATGAATATTAAGGACATTTAGGACATTCTCAAATGAATATCTTATACAAATTTATTCTTAACCAGAACTTATTGATGCGCTATGGCAAGCATTATTATGTACAAATCATGAGACTTTCTCATTGGTTTACATCAGCGCCTAATTGCAAAATAAAAAGACAAAAATTCAA
Source organism: Schmidtea polychroa (assembly GCA_959609185.1). NCBI lineage: Eukaryota > Metazoa > Platyhelminthes > Tricladida > Dugesiidae > Schmidtea > Schmidtea polychroa. The sequence goes on from CAUHTR010008030.1 coordinate 119,266, forward strand.
TGAATTTATTTTATCGATTAGCTATACTACTCATTCACACTAAAAGAGCTTAGTTTATGATGCATTTTGACAGTTTATGATAAATTCTGTTAATGAATGCCAACATTTTTGTGTAATAACCGACACGAATACATTGACAGATATTATTCAATCATTTAAGACACGCTCAAATGAATATCTTATATAAATTTATTCTTAACCAGAACTTATTGATGCGCTATGGCAAGCATTATTATGTACAAATCATGAGACTTTCTCATTGGTTTACATCAGCGCCTAATTGCAAAATAAAGAGCCAATAATTCGATGAATATTTTATCGATTAGCTATACTACTCATTCACACGATTATTCACACTTGTGTGCCACTATGAGCCCGATTGTAGTTAAGTACTGTCATTATTAACACTAGGGCAGAGGTTCCTAACCTTTATAATACTGCTACCCCTGTAACCTATTAGGAAATCAAATTTTACCCCAATTTTAAAATATTATAAAAACACTCAATGCAAGCGAATTCTAATGTTTATTAATTACAAAGTTGTCATTGCCCAGCAGTTAGTCAGAACGTATACAACTTGTTTGAATCTCAAACTGCCAATACGGCGCGGTAGGCTGAGGCAAATGCAATAATGCGCCGGATCGTGTGCACGCCCGCTCTCAGTTCGGACAGGTTTATACAAGTTTATACATGTCGAGTATTTGTTTCGAGCGCGGCGGATTCCGCATGTGTGATGCGCCGTGACTCAGGATTCAGCCTTCGGTTAACAAATTGTTCTCTGTTACCCCTGAAGAATAGCGTGTTTACCCCTCGGGGGTAATTACCCCCAGGTTCGGAACCCCTGCACTAGGGCTTATGTTGCATTTTTACAATTAATGAGAAATAAAAATTAAATAGATTATGCCTTAACCCCTAATCGATGGTCAAATCCTGTGATGTGACTTCCGTTAGTTATTCTGCTACCCAGATTCTACCATTAACTTGCTGCTTTTAAAAAGTTGTTTTAATTCAAATTGATTAGTAAAATATACGATATCTAAAAAGGTTAAATACATTATTTATTAAATATTACTTTGCAAAAAATTTATAGCAAATCTACAGTGTAACCCTTGTGGCCATCGTTATCAAAAATATCAAATACGATAAGCTTGTAAATGGTGTTGATCATTAAAATCATTTTATTTTTAATATTGTTTGGCGACTAAAGTTTAAATGCATGTAAATAACTCGTTGTTACATTCCAGGGTTGATGTTATTTATTTATTACACATTTTTCACTTTTATTTTTCGACAACTATTTTATTTATTTTGACAATTTAAAAATGTTTTACAGAAAAATCTTATAAAACAAAATATTGATTATTAGTCTAGAAAGAAATGAAGATAAAAGAACTTAAAAATGAAAACCGATTACATATGTAAAAGATACACGATTCTATTGTTTCTTGCTGTTGTTTTAGTCATTTTTGCATTGTTTTCAACATCTTTTATGAAAATAATTATTTTTAAAATTATTACAGTTATAATTTTCAACACTCGCTACAATTAAAGTTAAACAACTTAAGTAAACAAATTTTTACACGTATTTGACACAAACGAGTTTTCGATGTTTATTGTAAAGATATTTCATTTTTTAGTGGAATATTGTTTATCATCATTTCCATTTTCTTCATCTTTAGTTTAGAATTAAGATATGCATTTACCCCTCTAAAATCATTCAACAAGTATTTTGAATACAGTTGATGTCTGAATTTTTAGCTAGCCATTTCATATTTGTAATTTAGGAGGTTTGAATTTTACAATTATCATTGAAAAATTTGAAAATATTATTTTATTTTATTAATGGTTTGATTAACTGTATAAATTCAATAGACCCAATAGATCCCATCAATAAATTTGTAATATATTGGACTCCTTGTCTGTGTAGTTAATTTTTAAAAATGACATTTTATTGGTTTATTAAAATGTTTGACTATTAATGAATTGTTTCTGAAATTTTCCTTAATCCTTAGCATGACTGTGTATCATATAAAGAGTTTCCAAACTTTTTTAAACTTGCAAATCATATTTTCAAATCTCATCCTTGACCAGCAATTATTTGAACTTATTTTGAAATTTTTTTCAATACTATTTTTCAATTTATTTATTGGCATTAAAAATTTCGTATTTAACTTTCAGTTAGCATAGCATGACCTTTGTTGGGGTTCGGTACGAGCCGGAATTAAAGATATTAGGAAAGTTTTTGAATTAAATAAAATTAATTATTATTAGTACTTAATAATTACTTAAAATAGAAATAGATAGTTAACAATTACTATAATAAGAATTAGAGTAAAAATAGTAATTAAAAATTACTACATTTAGAAATTAAATAAAAATAGTATTTTATTAAATAGGTATACATATATTTAGTAATTAAATAATTACTATAAATAGAATTATTAACTTTAAATTAATATAAATAGAGATACAAATTTGAACAAAGGGAGAACATTAAGGCTCATAATAAACCGACGCTGAAATTCGATAAATTTAGAGTTTAAATTTGACGAGAAGGCTCACAATAAACAGAGAACAAATTGATTAGATAGATTGAATAAATTTTGGTCAAGCTCGAGAAAATTAGTTATATCAACAAACTAATTTCGATTTACAAACACACGATAACAAACCAAATATCTAGATCGAATTGAGTGGAATTGCATTAACCAGAATCGATTGAAAAATTTGGAAGACATTAAATTTGGAATTATCGGAAATTAATAGAGCTTGGATTAGATAATAACTATTTCTGGTTGCACTAGTTAACTTTCAAAGATATTACGGATAAACGATTAGTTAGTTTTATTTCTACTTTTAATAAATAAAATATATTAAAGGCACAAAGCATCAGTACGCATTTTGTTACTGATTCGCTTTCAAAACATAAGTTTTATCCGTTTCTGGGATTAAGACTATAGCGTATAAATTTTCGGGATTCACCCTCATCTTATTCTTTACACCTATATCGAACTGTTGGCGCATTTAGGGCCAGCCTTGATACTTAGTAATAATCTTCAGGGCGATTTGAACAAACGATTTCTGTACTTCAGCGATCAGGCAGTTTTTGGGTTTTATTCATTAGTTTTGTCATAGTTTATTAAATAAATAAATAATGATATGGTTTTTAAAATTTATTAAACAAACTAAATATATATATATATATATATATATATTTAGTTTGTTTAATAAATTTTAAAAACCATATCATTATTTATTTATTTAATAAACCTATATCACACACGCAACAAATTAATTTCAGTGGAGTCAAACTTTATCTGTGTTAGATCGAGTACCGCATCGAACCTAACACCTTTATTATTAGACCTTTTCTTTAAATCAAAGACTAGACTGATCAACTGGGTTTGTTATCTTGTGTCAAGTTTGATTAAATAAATTTCTTACAATTTTTTTGTGTTTTATTCACTTATTTGCACAATAAGGACCATAAGTTATTGCTACCGGAAGAACAACTGCCTGAAGCGGAGTCAGGGGACCTGTTAAATAATAATTGTAATTTTTAGTATTTAGACTGTCCAAATTTAATCTAGTCAATTTTACGAAACGAGAATAAATAAAGAATATATATATATATATATATATATATATATATATATATATATATATATATATATATATATATATATATATATATATATATATATATATATATATATATATATATATATATATATATATATATATATATATATATATATATATATATATATATACCAGAAAATTTATAATTTATCCCTTAACTAAATTCCTTCAAATATAAAAATATTCTAACTATGAAATATTAAATATACCTCCAAGAGAAACAATTGAAATTCAAATAATCTCGACTGATATGAAATTTATTCAAATTCAGGGAATATCTAGAGGAAACTATAATTAATTTATGGAACCTGAGAATCAAATTATAATAATTTAGTTCAACATTCGCTATTTCCATATTGTAATTTGTATCAGTAATAAGTAACCTTAAATTTTTATTTTGACGACTAAATATTTTTACCCTTTTTTTTAAATAATAATAATATACTTGTGTTTTAGTTCACCTTTAAACCTGCATTTAGAATTTCATTTCTCTTCATTTTGTTTTCCATTATAGATTAATGTTATATTTAACACAAACTTGCAACATTGCTTTTTCCAATTGTTCTTATTGTAATTATTAATAAAACTAGAAAAGGCAATGTCGAAAATTTCTGTTAAATATTGATCTATAATCAAAAACTACATGAAGACGAATGAAAGTCTATATATAAAAATTCAAATGTTAAAATTGAATATATATTTTTTTATATCGAAAGGGTAGAATTCAAATGAAAATAAAACGGAACCAGACGGTTAATGAACACCAAAATCATAATATCAAAGGATGTAAAAGTTTCTAATTAAATTTTTAAACATTTAAAAATTAAATATTTAATATTAACTCTAAATTATATTTTAAATTTAACTAGCATTTAGATCAAGGCCAGAATTAAATAAGTTGTTTAGATATTTTAAAAATTGTTTTTAATTATTCAGGGAAATTTTTTTGAATAAACTTTTGTGGAAAATTTGAATTCTTTTAATTATGAAAAATAATGATAAAAATGTATTTTATATTATCGAGATTAATATATATATGAAGTAATTTTAATAAATATATGAAGATCATTTTAAAGCAGAAATTTTTATTTTATAAAATAATAGTAAAATAGTAAAAAAATAGTAAAAATAGTAAAAAAAAATCATAGTAAAATGGTATTCAATTAGAAATGATAAAATGTAAGAGTACATCACGATGTCTAAATATTTTGTGAAAAATTGGATTATGTTTTGTATTTTCATAATAAAGTAACTATCAATTGAAAAAATTGAATCAAATAAAAAATGTATTAACATCTTTCCAGCTCCTTACTAAATGTTCTTATTATATGTTTGCATTATAGGGTTAACGTGTTTTTATAACCCAAATATATTTCTGTAAGTTATATGTCCTAATTGATGAATTTTTTATAATGTAATTCAATGCAGCAAATTAATAAAAGTTGGTGTATTTTAACACTGATTATTACGTAGTTATGAAATAAGTAATATTAAATAGATTATATTAACTAATTTATTAAAATTTTTTAATTAAAAATTTGAATGCAAAGCAACTATTTCGTTTACTTACCTACAGAATTAAGACAAAGTCTCAATTCGTATGAATTAAAATTTCCACTCTTATCCTGATCGAACTTTTTAAAAGCTTCCTGAAACCAATAAAAATCCCAAAATTATGATCATTAAAAAATAAACTAACCTTCCATAACCGTAAATCCGTCCACAGAACTTTAAATTCGTCGAATCCCAATTTTCCAGATTGATCATACTAAAATGATAGGCGGATAAACACTGATTACTAGTCTACTATCAAAACTCACATCCATCATGGCAACCATGCTTTTCGAAGTTTCAATACTAAATCCATCAAATTTGAAATCTATAAGGAATTAGAAAATATCAAAATAAATAACACTAAATGTCAGTTAGTTAGTCATTTGGGTAAATGTTTCATGCTAGTCTTAACAAATAGCTCGCTTTCAAAACAAAAAAACGCATTTATCTTGGAAAAGACATACTTGCTGGATTAACCTCCATTCCGGCTCTCGTTATTCCTGCCAAATAAACCATGAGAGATAAATTTATTTATGTTGATATTTTGTGACAATTAATTTTGTTGGATATTGTTGCATGTAGTTTTAATAAATTAGTTTAGATTTATTTGCTCACTAATTGAGAAGTTGTCAATAAGTTTCAAAATAAATTCCATACGACAATATGAAATAGTAGACAGGATAATATTGTCATTGAATACTATTGGTTCTATATGAACTGGGTTTGGCGCCTTGTTTGTTAGTTTTTGGTTATGTCGGATTTTGGTTATACGCTTGAATAAACATCGAATTCAGCATGAACAATTATATAAATTTATATTAGAACATTAAATATTTAATTATATATCAAATGAATTGGTAATATTATAATAAAAACTAAAGAACGATTTCATTGATGACTTAAAAAAAATATTTTGATAAAGCATGGAATTTTACAATTCATAACAAATTAGAATAAGTAATTGATAATTATATAAAAAATATTTATCAAACCCAAATTTAGTTGAATTCGTCCACTCAACCCCCATTGATACATTTTTAAAAAAAGACATATTTACTCCTTACTTTTTGTACACGTGCTTTATCAAAGTTTATAATGACATTGTCTTCAGACAATAAAAACTGAAGTATATAATTTATCCTTAATCTACTACATTCTGTTTTAGAATAACAAAAATAGAGAATTTTCATTAAATAAAATCATAATTTCAATAATTGGATAATGAGAGGAAATAGAACTCATTTATTTCAATTATTAAAATTTTTTGTTAGATGAAAACGAAATGAACAATTAGTAATATTTTAGACAACAGAGACGTTTTAAATATTTTAAATATGGGAATAACTGTTGGCTATGAAATGGATATAATTATTCATATGATTCAAAAAAATAAGCAATAATAATAATAATAATAGTAATAATAATAATAATAATTAGTAATAAGCTATATAAAAAAACAATGAACAGTATTTGTACATAAATAAATGGGCAATAGAACAATAAATATGAATGAAATGGTGCCTTATATGCCCCCCAATCAAAAATAATTTATGCTACTTATCAAAATATCAAAAATAATTGCCATTGAATATAACGATAAGCAACACGATTTTTTGATTTGTGAATAATAAGGAATGTGATGAAAAATAATATTTATAAAATCCACAAAATAATTTAAAATTAAATTATTATTAATAAATACAATGTCAATGGAAAAGAGATCAGTAGTGAAATTTGAAAAAAGTTAAAATAAAACGTAATTTTGAGTTATCAAAATTATCAAATTATAAGACAATATATGACACCATTTTTTTCGCAATATATAAATTTAATATAATGTAGAAAGAAACACTTACCAATACAGACTAAATGCAAGTAAATTAATATTATTCAATTATAATAATTAAGAGAGAAAAAGAAAATAATAAATAATAATAAGCAATAAAATCCTCAAGATTGATTAATCCACAAATGTCCTGCTGTTACGGAAGAAAAAAACTGAACACATTTATTATCAACAATAAAATCACAGCAGACGTTAAAATTATGCAACATTTATACTTACATTTGCTATCAGGTCCTGAGTTTATGACATGGTTAATTATATTTGATAACGGTTAATACTTTTTAGATAAAAGTGTCAAATGAGAGAACAAATAATCATTTTTATCAACAGAAATATAATATCAAATTTTTATTTAGTGTTTTCTATCTAATAATTTCTTCACTAATACTTTTTATAAAAATGATCGATTTTCCATATTAAAATTTGGGAAAGGTGATGATTTAATTTTCAATTTAATTACTCTTCTCATAATCCTATCTATTTATTTATTTATTATTTCACTTTAAATAATTGTTATAACGTGGAAACTGAAATTATCGAAATGTTAAGCATGCACTAGAGCAGGGGTGGGGAACCTGCGGCCTCCTGGAGCGTCATGTGCGGCCTCAGCAGCCTTATCGAAATAAATCTTAATTTATATAAAAACCATGATTTTGATGATTTACAAATAAAAATACTTGTAACTACTGAACTGTATATATCGTACTGTACAAGCATCCCGCCGACTACAAAGAACGAAATATAAATGTCAATCATCCACACCCATAAATACAAAACGTATGTAGACGAATAAATAATATTATTGAGCACTCATTTGTGAAATGATGACTTATTTGCATCAATTTTTCAATTCAGAAATAATAAACATCTTCCAGAATATTTCGTACAGCTGCATTATTCAAATCAGCAGACTGATTTTAAACATTGTTTTAATTACTAACTGTATACAAACAAAAGATTTAAAATGAAATTAATTAATGTTAAAATACTTTTTGACTGCGGCTACATTTGGAGGCGACAAATTTCAATGTGGCCTATGGAAATAAAAAGGTTCCCCACCCCTGCACTAGAGAATCCAATATCGAATAATCGACATTTAATAGAATCTTCAGAATTTTCAAATACTCAGGTTATTTGACTTATGAACTTAATCTTGAATGACCTCTTATTTATTCATAACTATTCACAAAAAACTTTCAAATTGAAATAAATCCATTAGAAAAATTCCATAGATCATAATGCTTCACAGGGAGTAACCAGTATTGGAACATTTTTGGAACAAGCGAAAGACGGAAGCAATATCCAACATTTGTCAAATAAATATTCAATTTCAAGGGTTCAATGCTTCTGGAATGATCAAGAATTTAAAAATACACAGCATTCACTTGGTGAAAAAAATAGAAATGAAATATGATACGAAACCTAAAAAAACTAACACTGAATTTTATAAGAAAGAAGACACTGAAATATTAGCAATATATACTACAAAAAAGATGGCTTTTGAATAAAAGGAATAATTTCATTTAAAGATTACAAGAGGGTTTGTAACGAACAGCAATTATAATTTGCTTAAAGGTGAAAGAACAGTGATGAAAAACAAGTAAGTTTAAGGAAGAAAAATGAAAGTAATGATAGTGTAACTGCATAATTAAATTTGTTTTAATATGCAGATTTTGTGATAAAAATAGAATTTAAAAAACGTTGTGATTTCCTTGTGTCAATAAAACTACAGGTAGCAGACTTTTTTCATTAAAATTAGAAATGGAAAAAAATTCAGCATCGCTGTCAGCGAATGGAATGACATAATCGTCTACTCACCATCAACGTCAACGTTCATTACTTTAGCTAAATGTAAACTTATTCAGCTGGAAATCAAGTTGATTTAAAAGTCTTCGTATTAACACAAGATGGATTTACAGTAAAAATATATTAAGATCAGTCAATTCTGAATAAAGAAAAAATAAATTTGTAAATTATTATACTAAACTTTAACTGTGACCCATTAGCGAAGAAAAAATTATACTGTTTATGTTCTTTTTATTAAGTGTTAGAATCCAGATAATTAGTTTCAGCGATTCAATCTATAGTGGAGATTATGTGTAAAATGATTATTATTATTATTACATGATTAATAGTTAAAACCGAAAAGATTAGGCAATGTAAAATCCTGTACCAAATCAATATTTAATTATTTAAATTAAACGGATTTTATGAGATTATTACATATAAATAGATTACAATGTAGCGTTAATTAACATATATTGGTTTGTAAATACAGATGTTTGTTTGAATGCTTGTAGAAGATATGTAATAAATATGTTGGTTTCATCCTTTAATAAAATTCACAATGTATGGTGCGCGGTTTTCCTTAATGTTCCATGCAAATATTATTAAACTAGATTATTAAAAGCAATTAAATGTTATTTACATTTGACACCTCATAAACATAGGACAATGATCAAATATTATTATATTATTTTTTAACCAATTTTAAAAATCTACCTTTCTTGAATGCAGTATTCAAAATATCCTGCAACTCGTATGCATCGATTTCTAAATCTTGCCCAGCGATTTGGTTGAATGACTGTCGTAGGGCCGCAATTTGTGCATCATCAACTGCACTGACTTTCTCGGGCTGTCAAATACACAACAAGGTTAGTTGCACGTATTAAATATATGAAATAAGTATGAAATGAGGTTAGTGTGTGATGAAAATGATACAAAAATCACCATGCTTGATCATGATTCAAATAATTGTGCCTAAATAAAGTGCATAGGTTGATTAATAATGTAGAAATTGCAATTAAAATTGTAATTATTGACTTTCTACAAATTTCCTAATTCCATTGATATATATATATATATATAAAATTATGAAAAACAAATAATATACAAACTATAACTGAGGAAATAACATCAAACTTAAAAAACAATAATTATCTTATTCGAACCTTTGGTGTTAGGATTTTTTTAAAGGATTTTATTTCATTTTCACAATTGAAACAAAGTTGGGTAATTAATAATGTTTAAAATTGTATGGAATGACCAATTATATCTAATTCAACATCAAATTCATTACATTGATATACAGTTTATTTTTCAAGAATTGGACGTCTTTTTGTATTATTTCAAATGTAGCATAGATTTCGAGATGCTAATTTTGATTCTTTAAGAACAGGAAATCAACAAATTAACAAATTCTCATTACCATGGCAGAAATAATCATTAAGGCCTCGTTGAGTTATAATTTCTAAACATAACATTTTAAACGTATAAATAATTTACTGAGATCAGCGAATGATACTATTTATTATTATTATTAAATAGTAATATAATAACGACACTTGTAATACATATTGTAAATTGAACTGTTTTGAGGTAGGTAATTTGGAATTTTGAAACGTGTATCTTATAAATAACCAGACAAAAGTTTTATCATGTTTAATTTTATTATGATCCGGTGGCCAGTAACTTATTTCAAAAGCTATCATATAACCACTGACACTTATGTATTTTTCAAGGTATTTGTAGTGACATAATCATGCACATAATTAGGAAACATTACAAATATTTTTACAAAAATAGTAGGAATTTAAAAATATTACAAACTGGTTCGATCAAGTGGTTAAATTCTGAGTTGGGAAAAGCCGGATTGAACAGAGTAAATTTTCACGATTAAATCGAGCTTTTTCAATAATAATCAAAATAGTCGAGATATCATTATGTAGAATTCATTGTATAGAATGTTAATATAAAACTCTGGCTTCATTCATATTAACTGACTCTATTTACAGGTGTCCAATACAACTTTGCTAATTCATGCATTGACAGCTCTGCTGTCGACTAATCGAATGCAACTAAATTGCGTAATAAAGTTTCAAATGTCTACCACTTTATTTAAACAAGAAATCAAATTAATTAAAAAGAAAATTCAAAGTGGCGATGACTTATTTGGAATAAAAATTGTTATTGTGTAATACACACTGGAAGGCCATGGGTTCAAACAGGATATATCTACGAATCAAAAAAGCTAGTTTATACCGTATTACATATATTTATACTTGATAAAGGCATAATATATACCTTTTATTAATTATTTTTTGATAAAAATTTGAACAATATGAGATACTTAAGCCTTAATTGTTTCTGCAAACACACTGTATAATAGATGGGACAAAATTATTGAGGCACTATTTTTTTAGTGTACAAGATAACCCAACTATTTCAAAATTCCTTCAAACCACTCTACACATGAATTTCTTTTGATATAATAAAAATTTAACAGCTTCCTTTTAATCTGAATTCGGTAACTACATTTCATCGTTTCTTAATTTTATATTTTCCAAATAATAACTTTTTCCAATTCAATAACTTTTAAATGGGAAATTATGTATTTTAGGTTTAAAAAATCAATTTCAATTAATGGTTACGTTATCATTCAATTAATTATTATAAATTTGCCGTAAATTATTTTTTCATTAAACTTTATTTCTGGAAATCTACTTACAGCATATCTGAAATTTAGGTTACCATTTTGATTGAAAAATACAAGATAACTCGTAGTTAACACATCAGAATTTTGCAATATGGCAGTCAACGTGTTCAATAGATTATGTGAAAGTTATAAAAAAATGTTGCTGTTATATTATCAAGGTTATGTTTTTTGTAGTAATATTAATGTTTATATCTATCTTTAATGATTTAAAGCTTTACAATATTTGTCATTTATTCAATGAACAATCGTAAATATGTTTACATAAAAAGACAATAATGTCAATACACAAAATATGAATTCAAACAAAATAAAAATGAAAATATTTTTAGTTTATAATTCCGAATATTTTGCACATGGCATAATTGGCGCATATAATAACGTTCGAATTGATTACTGATAGATAATAGAAATTGAGTGAATGTAATATTTTATAACAATAATTCTCTTAATGCGTATGTCTGTCTGTTTGGGCATAAAGGTTTATAATCGAAAAGTTACTTCAATATCTTATTGGTAAGTAAGGCAAACGAAAAATTAGCATATTTTACATATGGTAAGCAGTTGTTTTTTGAAAAAAAATTAAGTTAATAATTCCAACTGGCGATAGACTTAACATGCTCACTTGTTAAGAAAAGCAATGAATAAGAAAATTTCAAGCCATACATTTAGGGGTCAGCAACCTTATAGCTGTGGTGTGCCAAGCCACTCTAGCAAATAATTCAGAGTGCCACCTTATTTCTTTTTACAAATAAGCAATGGTATATGCCTGTCGCATTAAAAATTACAGTTATTTATGAAAATAGTTTGATCCCAAAATTATTTTTTAAATATATTTAATTGAAAAACAAACAACATAAAATGCCATTGGCAACTCCTCCCGTGCCAAATCTGGCACGCGTTCCATAGGTTGCCGACCTCTGTCTAAGAAAGTGTGAAACGTGATTCATCGATGATTAAATATTTTCAATTTGTTTTTATTCGTTTTATGACACTAAATAATAAATCATGAAAACTATCGGGCGTTATTTAACCTGAGAAAGTTTTTCTATCACAATTTTCTGTTCATCTGAATTTTATTAATCACAATTCGAAATAACAATAACAGTCAATGTATCTATCTGCTTCACATTTCCCTATAGTAAATGCTGAAAATTTCTATGTAAGTAATGTGAAATAAATTTTATTTTATTAATTTTAAAACATTGAAAAAAAAAGATAATAGAGACAAACTACGTATTAAAAAACGCAAGTCATCCTATAAAGTGATCAACGTACACTAATTGAAAGTTCGAATCATCACCCAAGTGACATGACTCACATGTAATTTTCTATTAACCTAAAAACGCTTTTGAATTAAGAATATTAATGTCTAACGGGAATAATAGTAAATGTAAAGAAAATTTACTAAATTTAGTCCAACTATTCTAGTATCACTAATTTCATTCTAAACACAATTTGAACATAATTTATAACATTTCATTATGACATTTTCTAAGTACATTTTGAAAAAGATATAATATAATATACAAATTTAAGATTTAAATAGAAATATAATTTTTAAAAAAATATTCAAAATTGTATCATAATATTCGAAATTTAATATAATTTTAAAATTAAATACTTCTACTTACCAACATTTATAGAATAAAATCTAATAACATTACCAATAAAATTCAAAAATTATTATGTTGATGTTAAACTAGTAATAAAGTGCTTATGGATAGGAAAGAACTAAAAGAATACAACACAAATGTTAAAGGTGAGGAAATTAACAAAAAATATCCAAAGGGAAACATTTTTCTTACCGCTGAAGTAACAGTCTTACCGACTATTCTTACTGGATTATTCTAAGATGGTTTAAAAAATAATAAATGTAATAATATAATAATAATAATAAATTCAAAAATTTATTAAAGAATTTTAAAAATGCGTCTAAAACTTTTTAAGTTGAGAAAATCGTATAAAATGAATGACAAATTTAATATAAAATGTAAATATAGAAAGTAACATTTTTTAAAAATATTCGAAATTTTCTGGGTGAAATATTACAAAACTAAAATAATTCTAACGAGCTATTTTAGTTTAATCCTGATTTTGAATGAAAGCGCGATTTGAAATATTTTTAAAAATATCTCATCTAAAGAAAAATTGTTTAAATAATTACAGTCTAATTTATTATTTTACAAATTTTCATCAAATAAATTTTTGAAACTTATAGTCTTATTTAATAATTGTAGGATAACTGTAAATAATATCTATTTGAAATAATATTATTGCATGTTGAATTTGTATGACTAAATATTACATAATCTATATCTGAATGTCAAAGGTGCGATGTTATATTATTTATGATTGTGTGTATCTTTCTCAAGATACTTATAATAAAATGACTTCCTCCGGATGGATAATCAGTTTTTAGTAATAATAAATGTTATGTCTCCAAAGTATTCTAACAATAATAATAATAATCAAATGAAATTAAAATCATACCTCTGTAGGAACCATAGCTGTTTGTTCATCTAGTTCACTGAAATATATAAATAATTAAAAAGGAAAATACAATATTATTTTATATTTTAAGATAATAATTTTATATAAAATACTCATTTCTCAATAAACAGAAAAGAATATAATTATTCTTGTCGTAAAAAAATAAAAATATATTAGAAAATATAAAAATAAAATAGGACTATTTTAATATTCTATTTTAATGATTAAATATTAATTGACATTTCATTGAGGTTGATTCCATAAAATTACCAGGAGAATTAAATTCGTCATCTGAATAAAAATAACCGATATTGCTCAAGTCTCTGCCTTGTGTGATTTCAATTTTGAGATCTTCACTACTTTTGTAACTTGAAGAAAAATTATTTTTTTCAAAATAAAATGTTATTATTTGATTTTTGAAATGATATTAAATTAGAATAAACAAAATGTGGATGCATGATAAATGCAAATATATCTTCAAAATTAAACAAAGTTGGTATTAATTTTATTTTCACTGTTATCTGGCATAAATGAAATTTAATCATTTTAATTTAAATAAATTTTTTAAATAGAACCTTTATTAACAGATTTTCACTCAATCCTACTCCAAAAAGAAACAGACAGGACAATTTTGTCAAATGATAATTTTATCAAAATGAAATTTTAGAATAAACAAAAATTAATACCAAGTTACATGACAGATTAAAATATTTTATAATAACAGAATTATAATAAAACAAGGTTAATTCATTAATTATAGAGAACTAACCCAGATTCATTTGGTTTTTCGGAGAAAATTCTCATAAGGAATGATGCTTCCTGATTAGGTTCAAAGGTAGAAGGAACAATAACATATGTTCCAGGTGGTAATTTGTGTCGACCACATACTTCTCGAAGGTTTATAAAAGAAGGCGCCTTTGCAATCGATCCGTTATATTTAAAATAGTTAACATCCAAAGGTCCCTGATTTTCATCTTTTAACTAAAGATCAAAATCAATAAAAAAAATATTTGAAAGGAAATTCTGATTACTTGATAAATTGCATAGCCAATCGTATAAAATTCAACTCCCTCTTTACGACGTTTGCGCATATCCTTCTGCATTAATCCAATAATAATTGTTCCAAGATTCTCGTCGTCATCTTCATCTGGGTCAACCACTTTCACTCGAAATTGTGGATTTGTCCAAAATGTTTCTAAAAATATCCTTGCTCAAATTTTTAAAGTCAATTATTCAAAACCTAAAAAGTTTCTACACCCTCCAGCATTTAATCGTTTTTTCCATTCTCCATTTTCGATACACATTTCCCAACGAGATTTCTTCTTTCCACCTAATTCATCGGCCTCGAGAGATTGTGGACCAAGATGACATATTTCCATTTTCTCAAAATTTTTAATGAAATCCTGATACGACATCCTAAAAAATGGAACATAGAGAATAATGAAAATGAAATTTAGGCTATTTAGTATGTAGTGATAGTTTAACAGGATAGATTATAAAATAAAGTGTTTCAAAAATGTATTAAATATTGGAACTAATAATTAAAGTCTTTATTAAAATATGAATAAATATTCTAAATAGATTGCTGACATGGTCCATTTGGGCCTCAGAGATTTTCTTGTAGATAATGAGCACATAACATCCTTTCCGTTAAATGAAACTTATAAAGATTTTGCACAAACAAGACGAAATAAACACATTTCAAAGGGATAATTGTAAGGGATAAGACCTGGAAAGGGTGTGGTAATATTCAAAATGTTGAGTGTGATTTTTAATTAAATTGACCAAGACAATGATGTGGAATATTTTACAATAAAATAAAAACAAATGTAGAACAAATTATGATTAAGCCAAGAATGCAGCCAATAAAATTAGAAAATAAAAGCAATGAAAAATCTAGAAACAATCGGAATTATTAGAAAATAAAACTCGCAAATAAATACATTATTGGCGTGTGTATTGATAAGAGAACAAATATACTAAATTATGTCTAGATTTTAGACACCTAAATAAAATCACAGAAAGAGAAGCATACCTGATGCAGAATGTTGATGAAATTTTTGACATGCTACATGGATCTATAGATCTCGGACACACTGAAATACAAAGGTTGATTGCATAAAAAATAATTTCGATAGGGATAATCTAAAGAAAGAAGTTAAGACAGTAGTCAAGTGTGAGAATGTGAACACGTTTAGAGGGAATACTAAAGAGGAGACAAAGACTATCGTGAGTAAAGAACCCTTCAAGGGGGTATATATGGATAGATGTGGACCATGGTAAAAAACAGAGATGAATTAATAGCAAAGAACAGACAAGACTAAAAGACAATTAGAAGAATCTTGCTAAATAAATGGATCTTTGGCATGCGAAGGAACGGCATTTGGATTGTGAAAAGAATTTCGAATCCAGAAGCATGAATGAACTAATGGAAACAACCGAAATCGAATCGATATTTTCAAGCCCGTATCATCATAATATAAATATGATAATAGAGACAATTCTTAATAATTAGAGAATACATTAATACATCAAAGATAGTTAATAATAGGAAGAACTGGGTAGATGTCGAGTATACATTTAACGCAACGAAACAAAAGACTATTGGAAAGAAATTGATTAAGGAGAAAGACTAAAAAATCAAGATGGTATAGTAAAAATGAAATGAAAACTAAACAGACTCAACCCTGGATTTATAAATAGGCACACTAGGCACATGCCTAGGGCGGCAAAAAATTAGCATGTAACCGATAAATAAAATTCAAATTTTTAATAATATAATATTTCGTTTCTCTAGGATTGAATGAATGTTTATATAATGTCATATTCATCGTTATATATATATATATATAAAATTGAAAAAATAAATTCAAATATATTTTGTTCTAGTAGGTATAAAAATTTATATATTTGTTTTGTTATTGTGGGTACATAAGAAAAATATGATTTTAAGCGTTTGTGTCTACTTGCGCATTCATAAGTTGTTATTGGATTCAAGAAATTCCTTTTATTTGTAATTTATCAAGAAAGACTACTGTTTCTCAATTATTGCTGATTAATCTTAGTTTTCTCGTGGTTATATTTATGTAAGTTTGCTTTCTCTCTTCAAATTAAGTTTTTAGTCATCTATTGAAATGAGTGACGGAAGGAAGAGATTAAGTGGTGCGAAGTATCATCAGAAGGCCAAAGAAAAATTGACAACAAAGAAAAATCTTTGAACAACCTGCGAAAATACAGTCGTACTTTAACATATGCTCTGGCTCAGGTGCTAGTGGTAAAAATATTTCAGAACTAAATTTAATAGAAAATGTACCATCCTTATCCACAGAAAATACCATTATTGTACCAGTTTCATCCACAAAAAATACTGTTATTTCACAAGCTTTATCTCCACAAAACATTATTTCCAATTCTAGTTTAAATAAAGCAACTAATGTTACTGAAATTACCAGAAACATTGAAAATACGAACATCAATACCATAATATCTATAAGTAATGATCCAGGTAAATGGAATATTGACGAATCCTTGATTAAATATGTTGTAAAGTTTGGTTTCAAATCCAACAAGAATGTAGATTTCAGTACATCAAAAAAACTATTTGGTGACAAATATCGTTGTTTGAACGTGCAAAACTTTTCGAAAAAATTAAAAAATGGAGAAACTCATGAACGAGATTATTTATCATATTCAGTCTGATAAGGCTCTATATTGCATACCTTGCTATTTACTTCAAGATAATAGTTCTTTTTCTAAAAAGGGTGGATCTCGGACTGGAAAAATATTTCACAATTATTAGAATTCCACAAAAATTCTTCTACACATCGCCGTTGTGCAATGATCATGATTGAAAGAAGTAACATGAGTGGAAGCGTGGAAACTTTTTTGCTCAAAAATTTTAAAAACGAAGTAGATTATTGGAAAAATGTTTTAAATAGAGTTGTCTTTGTTATAAAGAAGCTATGTAGCCGGGGTTACCTCTTCGAGGACACAGTGAAAAATTTTATGACAATCACAGTGGAAATTTTATGATTGCAGAATATAGAAATGATTGCAGAATATGATTCCTTTTTGAAAGAGCACATACTGAAGTACGGAAACTGTGGTTCAGGAAAAGCTTCATACATGTCAAAAACAATATGTGATGAATTTATTAATATAATTGGAATAGAAGTGAAAAATGAAATAATCAGTGATATAAAAAACAAAATATTTCTCTATAATTGTTTATTCCACACCTGATATTTCTCAAATAATATGTCCGGAATATACAACGGCTTAAACACCAAAATTTTAGGAATAAATTCACGAGCTATTTTTATTCCATGTGCTTGCCATTTTATTATAAATTATTATAAAGTGCCTAGGGGCGGCACATTCTTAAATCCGCCGCTGAACAGACTGAAGAAAAAGGGCAAAGAAAAAGGAAGATGAAAATGAAGCAGTGGCAAGGATGAACTTTGAACAGACAAATAAAAAAGGCAGGTGCGAGGTCTCATATACAGTGATAAAGAAAATAAATGAAATAAGCTACCTACAAAAGATGACATTGTGGGAAAACTTAGGTAAGAAATGTTAAGAAAGTGAAACATTTAAAAAAAGGAGAGTGTGAATAATAATTTTTAAAAATGTTTAAAAAGCACTTTTAAGTTAAAAAACGTATAAACTGAATGGCAAATTTAATAAAAAAGTTTGGAAAAATTGTTGGAACATTTTTACAAAAACGTTTTTAAAATCTCCTGGAAGAAATATTAAAAATTATAACGAATATAAAATTTTAATTGGATCTTGAATTTGTATGAAAGTGCAATTTGAATTTAAATAATAAGAACATAAATTGGATCTTATATTTTTATTTAGAAACAGCCAGACGACAGACAATAATAACTAATTAGTATGAAAATGATATAAAATAAAGAATAGTCTTTTGGAATATACAGTAACTGGAAATCGACAGCAAATTGTACTTTTTCATTATAAGACATCAATTTTTTCACAAAATATTTGATATCGGATCGTTTTCCATATCTATAGCTAATATATTTTCATTAAGAAGATGAGACAAGAAACATAAATTTTAAAGTAGATGTGAAATATTATCGAAAACCGAACCTTGGTCATCGGTTTTCACTATATATTATATAGTATATAAGCTTTTCGAATCTGAAAGAAAATACAATGTAACATAAAACGATAAATTAATAGTTTAAGAACTGGGGTATGAGGTTAAATTATTATCACCAAATTTCTCACTTAGTTTAAAATGATATTTGATCTATGCACCTTTGAGAATAAAAGATTTTTTTTAAAATTCATAATAAAGATATGTTAATAACTTTAACTAACCAGAATTCCCCATCATCATCGAAGGTCAAGCCCATTGTGCTTCGATCAGCTTGAGAAATATAATTCCATTCAGGACTTTTATCACTCCAAGAACCTTTCCATTCAGCTTCGTTTCCCCAAGGATTTCTAATTCGAATCAATTGGATTTTGCCTGATTTTCCAGGTATATTTATATTGACCTATGAAATAAATACAAATAAATAAAAAACTAGCAAAAATAATAACCATTTTCACGTCAGTTATCGAATAAGCGTGTCCCATAATCAAGCCATTTGGAAGTTGTGCCTCGGTTTTTCTGGGATCGGCTTCAATAGAACAACCCATTAAAGAACATCGACTAAACGCCTTCAACATTATATCAAATAGATTTTTTGGAACTTCTTTTTTATATCGAAAAATTCAGTAACTCCCCCGGTAAAGTCTTCTAGAGCTTCACTTGTTGATCCCCCTTTTAATGCTTCATAGGATCCTGATAATCTATTTAAGATTAATTAAAATAATTTGCTTGAACAAAAAGATTAAATTAAATTTTGGTCGTTGAAACTTTTCATTAAACAAATTTGAAAAATTCCATAATTGGCTAAATAATAGAAATAATTATATTAAAATTTGGTAATATTATTAAAGGTTTTTAACAAGACCTTTAAATATTCACCATAAAACTAAATCAACTCTTTCGGTGTTATAAACGTGTAAATACCTTTAGTAATTGGTACTATGGGCGCCTAAACAAGCTCACTGAATTCAAGTATTTTAAATTCGATTCACCTAAAAATATCATGAAATACTCCGACGCATTGTTTAAAATATTTAGCGCAAATGTTTACCTTACATAGTATGTCATTCTGCATATACATTCGTCAAAATTATTTAGCACCAAAAGGTTAAATGCAAACTTGATTCAGTTATAAAACAAAAGGTCGCATTTATCATTTCTTTGCAAATAATTGGATGTATTAAAAATTATTGTAAATTTTAAGTAGAATATTTTAAAATGTTTAAATACATCAAATATAAGCTTTTATCAATTATTATTCTAAAAAAATATTAAAATTCAAATACAACTTAACCGTTTGCGGACGGTAGCCCAGCACTGCTGACCACGAATTTTGTTCCAGACGTTCTACAATGTATAGTGGCCAGCGGTGCTAGGCCAAACTTTAAAAAAATCATACCACAATATCGGGCATTCGTATACTAAAAAATTATGCTAAAATATATATTACCTATTAAAATTAATTCCGTCCGCAAACGTTTAAATTTATAGTTAAAATTTATTCCAATATAAAAACATTGGATTCAACAATTTCCAATTTCGAAACAAGTATAAGATAATAATTTTAGATAATAATTTCGATATCATCTAACAGAGTTGTGATTCAAATTAAAATCAACTTCATGGTACGAAAAAAGAAATTAATTAAATAATCTCATTTATTATTCAAGGAAAATGATTCGATCATGGTAAAATCCTAGGGTTGACTAATTTAGTGGTTACTTAAATCATTTAGAGAGGAAACTGTCCCACATTCGCCTGTTTGTCCCGAACAGTGGATATGACAGTTCATTAACAAAGATGATGGACCGGCACGAAACGTGTTTCCGGAACTTGGTGAACGTTCTTTATAAGGCCCTTCGTTACAATTTACAAATATGTTCACTTTTTCTGTCCCAATGTATACTTCAGTGTTGTCCAAACTTTTTTGAGCCACGGCACACTTGGCTGAATTAAAAATTTTCGCGGCACACATAATTTTTTTTTTGCTTTATTTGCAATTTTTTATTGCACTTTTACTAATCTTTTAATAAGAAATGAAAAACTTATTTACTTGAAATAAATTTAATGTAAAAAATTTTTAAATTTAGAACAGGTATATGTACTTTATTCCGACAGTTGTATCTTTTTTATTGTAATTTCAAAGAAATACATACGTTAAAATTTTAATGTTTTGTCTTTTCAAAAAGTTATATAAACTGTGTGTAGAACTATATATAGTGCCTGCCTTAGACAATTTTGAAATAATACCGCTCTAGACGGGTAATCAGTTACCACAGGGGTAATCGCAGTGCCGGTCTTAGACAACTTTGTGCTATATAAACAGTGATATTATTAGTACGAAGCACAACAAATAACTTTCATAACAAAAAATGTTTTAATTTTTCATATCTCCCCATTGAAATATTGCCGCTCTATACAGCCGCCTGTATTTAGCACTGATTATTAAAAATACTTAATGAACAGTTTGAAATGGGGCTTCAATTTCCCATCAAACTAGTGTCAATACCCAGCTCACCACAGTCCTATACATATGAAATAAGATTACTAATGTTCTTCACATCTTCCAAAACAAATTGTTGAATATTTTTAATTGCAAAAAATAACAATAGTAAATTATTATAGATATTATCATTGAAACCCTGCGTATCCGATTTTGGAAAAGTTGGATTTAAAACAAAATGAAAATTTGATTTTCACATTTTAGGTTTCCTTAAATGACATTGATTAATACCAATGATTACACCTAATAATTCATTGAAAATCATTCCAAATAATGCAATAAAATCAATGTTTAAAAATTTCCAGTGATTTTTCATTATGATTTACATGATAAAATTTTAATTTAGTCTAAAATCTTTATAAACATATTTCGATGTGAAAGTTTATCTTGCTGCACTAATATCAAATGTGAAAATATAGTTCTCAATAATCTAGATAAAATTAAAAAAAAACCATTTCGCGGACGCACTTTTTTATTTGCTGTACCCAGAATAGACGTCATGACGGCTATACACGTCATTGTCCATTAAAGGGTTAAAACAAAATTTCAATTTAACAATAAAAACAAATTTCATGATTTTTATATATATAAATAATATAAATAATATAAAAAATCAAGCCTCAACAGGAACAGATTAATTTATATTTTTCATTTTTAATTTTATTTTTAAATCATTATCATATTATTTTGACAATTTATTAAATTTTTTTAAAAATTTTGCTTGAATATCACTTGACTTGTTAAGAATTAACTTATTAATTTATCTTTTAAAAAAATCCTGTAAAATTATTAATTTTTCCCTGTTTCATAAGTTAAGTTGGTGCACAATGGATAAATTCCCCCATTAATTTTAGAAATTTACAGATTCGGAAAATATTTCCAAAGATTCTGAAAAAATTTCTTAACTTTTAGTAATTTGATCTTTAATTTCAAAATTGAGAGAATTTGCATTTAATGTTGGAAGAAATTTAAATTCCAAATTTTAAATATTTTCACCAGTAGTTGTTTGTTGTAAATTATAGAAAACAAAAAATCTTCAATGATATTGCCAAGTCGAATAGCCAATAATTTGGAACTATCATCTTCAGACCCATCAAATTTCCCTTTAACATTGACTTAATCACGATGCAATTCTTGTTGATAACGGAATGGCTTTCAGCAACTTACTTTATTAACATACAATCTGCAATTTTTAGTGGAAGCGAAATAAATTCTTTAAGAGATTTTTCCATTATGCTAAAAGTTAAGTAAGCATAAAGCTTGCAATTTATGCTTGATCTAATTTTAGTCACAACATTCTTAAAGCTATTGCATTTACTCTTAAAATTTGATGACATTTTCTCGAAATAAGCAATTCTTTTATCAATTAAGTTTCGAAGTTTTTTTTGAAGATATCGTTTTAGTTTTCTTTTCATTTACTAAGAACTGCTGTACTAAGATGGCTTAAAAGGAATGAATAAATATTTCTAGATGCAATAAAAAATCATAATTATTCAAATTTAAAGATTCTGGTGATTTATTTATATAATTTTTTAATTTTTACGTTCATGTTATTAATTTCTTCATTTTTTTGTCAATGAAAAATTTATCCACGGTGTATACATAAAGACCCAACAAATCTTATTTTTATTTAATTAATAAATTCTAGTTTTTTGTAAAAAAATTATAGAAAAAAATTAATTTAACAACAAAATAGATATCTCAGTGATATCAAAAATTTATATTTTGTAAAATATAAATAAAGATTCTGGATAATAATTTTTTGTCAAGATAACTTTTCCCATTCAAAACCAGCATTTTTATAAATTCGGTATGAGCCAATTTCCCGAAATGAGAAATGTCAAAGCAATGAAAGTTAATTAATTAATTATTTTTGATTTTTCTGTTGTCTTTTAAATAAAAAAATAAAAAAAATGAAGAAATCTTTTTGAATGATTATTTATATTGTATGATTGTCATAAAATAAAATTTTAATTCCATTGTAATTTTTTTTTAATAAATAAATTAATTATGGAAATATAACATGCACAATATAAATATAAGATACCGAATTTATTTAAAAAAAATACAAATATTTTGTTAGAAATTCAGATTGAATATACATAATTTACAACATTTACATTGATGGAATTCAAGTATTAACCCTTTGCGGTCCTATGTCGAGTCTTTTTGAATGATTATTTATATTGTATGATTGTCATAAAATAAAATTTTAATTTTTAATATTTTAATTTCAAGAAAATCATAAATACAAAAAATCATTAAAACAATTGTGGAACTAGTGGGTAACTTTTTTTACGGACTGCAAAGGGTTAATTTAGTAAATATGATTAATATAATGTCTGATTTCAAACTTTTAGGAATCAATAATTTTTAATTCGGATTTTATATGTCCACTTATTAAAAACTAAGACCTAACAATATTGAAACTTTATCTTACAACACAACTTCCAATATTCTGATACTAAATTCACACCAACATTTTTCAGAACAATCCCTTTATAAACATTTACAAATTGCGTTTAAAATTAATCCGATTGGTAAACATAACAATCGAAATTCAAACCATTTTCCCCAATTAATATTTCATAATTTCAAATCTTTAAATAATTTTAAATCACTTTTGTCTAAAAAAGATTTATTGTTTTTAAAGTTTTAATAAATTTCGTTTCGGATTATTTACTAATCCACTACTCTTAACAAAGCCGTTTTTCAGATAAAAAATTATTTTAAAACTCTTATTAGTAGTTATTTTATTGTTTTACTAAATTATTTTTTCATAAGCATAACAATTTTAATAAATTTGGAAAGTTTTATTATATAATTATATTTCACAAAATATTTTTTTTTGTTGATATTAAAATTAAATTAAATTTTAAAGATTGAGTTTTAAATAAAACCCACTTTAGCGTATGCTTTTTCCAATAAAGCAGACCAGAATTCATTGTTATCTGTCGAATGCATGTAAACCAATTTGTTATTATATGTTGGCAGTCTGTCATCAACCAAAACTTCTTTCCAAGCACCGAATCTCCAGAACCTAAATCTAAACATTCCACAATAATTTGGTTTGGAGAAATTCTGATCACTAGGGACGACTTGATTAAACAGTTCAGAATGCAAACTGAGACAAGCAACTGCTGCAAGCAGCCAACAATCTCCTAATTAAATGCAAAAAATTCAAAATCAAACAAGTTTTAAAATTAACCTAATTCCCCCTGTCTAACATCAAATCTGCTTGCACCTTCAGAAATAAATTCCGGGTTTTGGCAAATCTCCTACAAATAAATCTTTATGCAACCAGGCCGATAAATATAGTGGATAAATAAAATCGTAGGAAATATCTCAATTTATTCACTCGACATATAATTATTTATCCTTTAATATATAATTATTATAATTATGTAACTTAAAAATGAAATTAAAGCTCTCTAATTATAAATTCTAATCAATCTCATAGTATTGAAACCGAACCATATTGTTGATAGCATTTCAAAAATAAAATAAATATAGTTGTATACTGATGTCAAAGAAATAATAAAATATAAAAATTAAATATATAGCTAATATTATCAATATAATTTAAGTTGTCTTAAATTTTTAAAAATTGAAACTTCTCTGTAGAATATATAATCTCATAATCATAGATTAAATAAAAATTAAAGTATAAAATACATTTATTATTTATTATTTTCAGAAAATTATGGTTTCTTAAAAGTTGCATAGATAATATGTTAGACAAATAAAAGATAAGATAAATCTTTACTGCAAAATTTTCACAAAAAAAAATTTTAAGCAAAGGTTTATCTTATTATTTATTTGTTTAATATTATAATTTTATTATTATTAATTATTATATTATAATTATTTATTTTATTATTAATTATTTAAGGAAATTGAAAAGGATTGTTTTTATAGTTAAAAATTCTTTCATTTTATTTAATATGAAAACAAAAGGCTATAATTATCATTTAAATGTTTAACACGGGGTTCAGCAAACTTTTTCATCGACGGAACACTTGGCAAATCCGAAAATTTTAGCGAACACTTAGCTTATTTTTTAGGTTGGGTAATTCATAGTAGTATAAATAAAAGTAAAAAATATTATTAAAGAAATATCAGCGAATCCCATCTACCACATCTCTTTCATGCGCACAGAATGAAAGATAGTCTTTCTCCCTCATTAAAAAATATTGGCACTTCTGAAAGACTTTTATTGCTGTACCCAAATTCTAGGAACTAAAAACCTTCGCCGGCTCTTGACGTCATAAAACTCAATGAAATTTAACCGTCGCTCGTCTTTCATTATGAAGTAGAATATGTACGATTTTCTAAATTTACTCCAAATTTTTGCGAAATATCTATTTAGGCTCCGTGGAACATAGTTTTGGAAAACCTGGTTTCACATTTAATTAATGCTGCTACCAGGAAATCATCATTTTATACTAATAATAATAATAATAATAATAATAATAATAATAATAATAATAATAATAATAATAATAATAATAATAATAATAATAATAATAATAATAATAGCATTTAAATTCACCTATTTATTTAGAACGTTTTTATAATTATCATTATCCAATCAAATTAATTTGAGTTAAATTTTAATTTTTGATATTTATAAGTTGTTGTTACTACTAAATTATTTGTTCTAATAATGAAACGTGAGGAATAAAATTTCATAATAAACTAGTTGTTATTTATTGTAGAAATTAACTGGAATGAGAAAAAATATGTGAAACAAATTCTCATCATTAGAAATATCAATTTGCCAACTGAATTGTGATGATGCATCGAATGCAAATTTGTATTCTATATTTACATAATAATCGCGTAATTCTTTATCCAATGTTGACTAATTCAATTACAACCCATTAATAAATTGGCAGATTTTAATCTAAGATAATCAATCTGTTAATTCGGTCAATTTCCTAAAAACCGGTAACAAAAAAAATGTTACTGTTTTCTAAAAGTTAAAAAGCAAAATAATAAAAATTTAGTGATCACCAATCGCCATTATTTTTCATCTTTTAATCGATATCGAAAGTGTCGAGATAAGAAATCCAGGGAAATGGGATTGCCATACACACAACTGCATACAGACAGACACACATGGGCGCGTACACACACAGTTACAGCCATTGACACACATTTGATTTTTTACTGACTTGTTTACTTGCATTGTTTGTAGCGATAAGTTATTTACATATTTTAAAATGAATTTAATTGGTTTCTTCGAAATTTGTACTTTTATAAATACTGTCGAATTATGAATTGGCGGTTTTATCAATTCCTATTGAGAATAAATTTCTTGACCTATTTATTAATATTTTAATTAATTTATGGATTTTTGTTTGCTATTATTTCATTGGATAACTGAAAATTTAATTTTAAATTAAATTTATCTCTTAAATATTCAGATTGAATAAAAACAGATGTCTTTAGGGAAAAGATTTTATTATTAATAATTTCATTGGCTAATAAACTAATCGATAAAAAATACAATACTCACATGCGGCCTTTTCCAATCAATTTTTCTGGGAGGACGTTGACTGAAATAAAGACTTTCATTAACTGCAGAGAAATCGGGGTCTTCGTATAGTTTCCCACGCAAGTTATTTTTCACATTATTGTAGTCTTGGCTTGGACCAACAGATGCGCCCCCTCTACCTTCTGGAACAGCGTCTCCGGCGTGTGATCCAGTTGGACGAACTGGTACATGACCATCACCACTTACAGCGGGTTTAATTACATTAGAACGCGGTGTTTGAAATTTTGTTGATCCGATCGGGATACCACCAGAATCATTACCCTAACACAGTTAATTAAATATACATCACGAAATATACACAAACATGGACTGTAATAGTTTTTTTGTCTCCATTATCTATTGTCGTAGTTGTAGTCGTTACTTCAGGAACCCCTCCACCAGTATACTTAATAGTTCTGACCGTTCTTGTAGAAACGTATGGCATTTAAAAATTTGTTAACTAAATTTAAAATATTCTTAAAATTTTGTTTAGATATAAAATAAATGATGAACATCAAGAAAGAATATAAATAGCAGCTTTTTAACCTTGAAAATGAAAAATAAATTCTTGAAAATAATTCAAATTTATAATTTTAACTATTTTTATCTGTTAAGTGATTAAAAGAAATTTAGTTTAATAATAATTATACATAATAATGAAAAATTTTACTATTAAAATAATAAAATACTTTTTAATTTCTTTAACATTAATAATATTTTAAAAATAAAATCGAAATTTATATTTGATTTAAAATTAATATAATTAAAATAATAAATATATTTATTGAATTGTAGTTTCAAATGGTTTTCAAAGTCTGTACTGTGGTGGTGGCGAAATGATATTCTAGTGCATTATTTAGTAGCTAGAGCAAGTTAAAATTATCACACGAGTACAATGTTGGATATCATCTTCGCATGGAGAAATCCGTCACACGAACTTTGTGAATATGATTTCCCTGGGTTCGTTAAGTATAAATCATGGCGCTTTTTGAGTCAAGGTCATTTCTTTTCCTAATAGCAAACGTGTAAAATACCGGAGAATTTTATAGAAGCCATATGAAAGATGAAAAAACAGGAAAAATCAAATTATCAAACAGAATGAAATTAAATAAAAGCATGTAGCTGCATCATAGAGTATTGTTGTAAGTAGGTAGTTAGTGTCACACTGGAACACCCCTTCCCTTAAGCTACACTTATTTTTGTTGGTATTTTCAATACAAAAAAAAGCCGTTTTTTCTGACTATAGTAAGGAGTTTCGATTTATCCTGGGATTTTCAAAACAAAAAAGGTCCTATAGAAAATAAGCCATGTTTTTTTACTATAGTAAGGGGTTCTGCTTGGTCCCTAGAATTTCAATGCAAAAATTTCACTAAAAAGGCATTGATATTTCTGATTATAGTGAGGACGTCTCCTTGGTCCTGGGATTTTCAATACAAATTTCGATTTTCGATTATGGGTCTAAAATTTAATTAAAGTAAATTATGGGCTAAATTTTTAAAGTAAAGTAAAGTAAGGGCTAAAATAAATAAATTATGTTCCAAATTTGTAAATTAAAGTAAATTAAGGGTCTAAAAATTGAATAAAAGTAAGTTATAGGCTAAATTTTTAAATTAAAGTAAATCATGGTCTAAATTTTTAATTAATGTAAATCTACAAAATGTAAGTCTACAAATTGATTTAAAGTAAATTAGGGTCAAAAAATTGAATTAAAGTGATAAATAGGCTCAAACAGTAGCGGATTAATGAGGCCTGGTCGGGCTAAAGCCAGGGGTCCCCAATTTTTAGGGGCCCAAAAATTTAAAATTAAGAATAAAATTAGAGTAGCATATTGTGCTTTTACAAAAAATTCAAGCTTAAAACTTCTACTAAGTTGATTACTGTGTTATTACAGTAGGTGTTAAAAACTATGGACTTTCAGCTGAATTAAAAACATCCATCTTAAAACAAACTATTGGATAACTAAGAATAATTGACGTAATATAAGTGTTACCACAACAACCGTTCTAGATAACAGAGCCGAGCGAAAGGTCTTTTGGAGACGTATGGACACATGAGGAAATTACGTGGTGGAATAATAAATAAAATACCTGGACTTTCCAGCCATGCGAGAGAACAAAACAAAGACGTGTCGAATTTCGCCATTCGGAGAAAGATCATTTTCAAAGTTGAAAAGAATAAAAAATGAAGTTAGAAGTTGCATGGGACAACAAAGGCTGAGTCTGCTCTCTCTAATGAGCATCGAAAGTGAAATTGTAAGCTCACTTAGCTTTACTGACATAATTGATAACTTCGCCACGAAAAAAGTTCGCAAACTTAGGTTCTAGGTTGAAATATATAGTCTAATAATAAATATTTTAATGAAGTGTGAATTCATTTAACTTTATATAAATTAAATTTACTTCTATTTAACTTTTTTTAACCCTGCCTTACATGTTACAGTCTTATATTAGCTGCTAGCAATCATTTTATATGGACGCTGGACTGGACCGGGTTTCAGTTTGAATTGCAGCCAGGGGCCACGTGCAAGCTTATTCCGTCCCTGGGCTCAAATAAGTAAAGTAAATTATGGGTTTAAAAATTGAATTATGGTCAAAATTTTTAAATTTAAGAAATTATGGGTTCAAATAAGTAAATTAAGGTCTTAAAATTTAAATTAAAGTAAATTTCGATCTAAATTTTTAAATTAAAGTAAATTAAGGGTCTAAAAATTTTAATCTAAGTAAATTATAGTCTCAAATTTTAAATTAAAGTAAATCAAGGGTCTAAAAATAAGTTAATTAAGATAAATAGAGGTAAATTAAGGGTTAATTTTTAAAATTATGTAATCAATAGTCTATAATTTTTAATTAAAAAATTAAAGTTAAAAATTTTAAAGTAATATTTTAAAGTTAAGTAAATTAAAGTGATAAGTAAATTAAAGTAAAAATTTTAAATTTATTAACAAATAGTTTGAAGAATAGCTGGCTTTTGAGAAATGAAAATTTTTATGAAATAATTTTTAATGACAAATTTTTAAATGCAAATATTTGTGAATTAATCGATGACCACGTGAAATTATTGGTTAAATATGTAAATAAGGGTTATATTTGGTTGTAAAGTATATTATAGTGTAACATTTTAAATTAAAGTAAATCAATGGCTATATTTGGTAAATAAGTGCTAAATTAAGTAAATAAAGTAAATTACGGGCTCTAATTTTAAATTAAAGTAATCAATGGTCTAAAATAAGAAAATTAAAGTAAATTAATATCTAAAATTTAAAATTAAGTAATCAATGGTCTAATATTTTAAATTAAAGCAATATTTTTAAATTAAGTAAATTAAAGTAACTTAATGTAATAAGTAAATTAAAGTAATAATTTTAAATTTATTATCAAAAAGTTTGAATAATCACCAACTTTTGAGAGATGTAAATTTTAATGAAATAATTTTTAATTCTCGATAGTCTACTAATTATTATCGAATCACTTATATTTTCCCTAAAATTATTTCTTTTAAATTTGTACTAAATAACTCTATTCAATTGATAATTTTTAGTAAAATAATTTTTATTAATTCAATTAATATACATCCATTCTTATCCACCTTCATCTTATCTATGACACTTCTCAGTCTATTTTCATTTAGCAATTGTACCTCAAATATTACCTCCAATTATACCAATTTCCTCACTTTAATGAAGATTCTTACCACCAGAGAATAATATTGTTAGTTTTTTCTCTGTTTAAAAAATAATTATCATTCGATTTTACGTTGCTTACTATTTTATTATCGAATTAGCATTTTAAAATAAGATTTTTTATCAAAGTTCTTAATTTTAGATAATTTGACTGATTCAATAAGTAGTTATTGTTAATTCGTTTAATACTCTGAGTTTTTTCGACAGAATGTTTTGTCCCTCTATGGGTACTTGTCGTAAGGGTACTAGACGTAATAGTACTGGTCGTAAAGGTACTGGTATTCGGTTTTAATGATTTTATTTGAATGATTATTTAGGCAAATTTGGTGTTTAAGGCATTCATTGGTAATTTTTTAGAGTCTATGTTAGCGGGATTTAGTAAATATTCAAGTGAATTTCTATCATTTTTGTGAATTTCATGTTGATTAAAAGAATTTGTAAAAATTTAAGGTTTTAATTCTAAGATAAATTTAGCTAATTTTTGATAATTAGCTGTATTGACTTGTTTTTTAATTTTAAATAAAAATTATTTTCAATGACAGGTTAATAATTAAAATTTTTACAAAAATCAAGTGATAGGATAATTTTTGATGATGACTTTGTAGTGATATTGGATTTGACTAAATAATTTTTCAATAATTTTCTAAGAATATTTCCATTAAAAAAATCATAAGCTAAGAAACCAGTTAACTTTATCAAGGACAGATAAAATATATTTGAAATCTATTTGAAAATTAATATTCTGAAATTTGTGATTTAGTTTGAAAGATATATTGGGCTATTATGGCTAAAATTGACTGAATCGATGAAGAATTATGAGCAATCAATGAGAAATTATCATCTCTAGTTAGGTATTTGATGGTAAATGGGTGAAATATTTGTAGAAAATATTGATTATAGTGAATTTTGATCTTTTGAATTTAGCTACTAAATTTAGCTACATGAATTTAGCTACTAAATTATTTCAATGGAAGAATGTTTGGTGTCTGTTATAAATTAGAGAAAATTCATAGAGAAAATTCATATTTTTGAAGAATTCTCTAAGGATTTTAAGAGGATTGACTGAATTAAAGGGGGATTTGACCTCAAATGGATGGAATCTTGAGGGAAATTAAGTGATGTTTATTGATGTTTAAAGGGATAGAAATATTTTGTCAAGGATCGGTTAAGGTGAGAATATATGATTTTTAAGGGGATTTAGTCGGTTGGATGTTTAAAGGGTAAAATTATTTGGTGAGGGATTGGTTAACGTGAGAATCTTTTGAATATTTAAATGGATAATGTCGGTAAAATTTCAATGTTAAGAGAAATTCAACACATTAGGGGAAATAGTGAATCAATAATAGTTCCTGTATGAAATTATATTGTTTTAGAGGTAGTGATGAATGCACAGTAAATTTCTTTACATTTCTGGTTTAGAACAATGTTTTTTTAATTTTCTATTAATTATCCAGGGTTTTATTAAGTAGGGTTAATGACCAATTTACTTGGTTTAATGTTTTGACAATGAAATATTTGAAATCTTTAAAATTAATTGGGATTTTTATTAATTAATACTTTAAATTATTTTATCTTATTTAAGTTAATATAGGCGGACAATGACAAAAATTGAGAAATATTGACTTAAAAGTTGAATGTTGAACATCGATAACAACTAAAGGAAATTGATCTTTATTGGAGGAAATTTATTGGGTGATTTTAATTAGATTTCTAGAATATCAGTAAAATATGACCATTTGAAGGAATATATTTTATTGGATGAATAAATTTAATCTTCCAATGCAACTACTCATTTAAATTGTACAGTAATATTTGTTTTAAATTTCGAGTAATGTTTTTGAACAAAAATTTAATTATTTTTAATTATAACTGATTTTATCAATAGAATTTATAAATTATTTAGGACTAATGACCAAATTAATTTTAGCTGTTTGGGAAATATTTGTGATAATAGGAATTAAAGATAAAATTATAGTCATTTAAAAGGATTTTAAGGAATTTTATTAGTCTGATATTATGAGGGGTATATTTGATCTTATACGAGTATTTATTGATAAAATACTAATCTTTAACATTTAAGGAAATTTGATGCTTTTTAGTGGGTAATCATTCATTTGCTTGGATACACAAAGCATCTGTATTGTCATTCAAATGAATTTACTGGTTTATTTGATGTTAGTGGGCTTTGGAATTATTTTGTGTAGATTGATTACTTTGATAATTTGTAATGAATTATTACTGAAATCTTTGAATAATTTGAGCAATCAGTCAATCAATTTGAGTATGCATGTATTAATTTTAAAAAATCATTAAAATTAATTTATTTCAATTAATTTATTCAATCTAAATCAATTATCTTGAGTTCAGTTGAAATTTTATTAATTTTTCATCAAATTTTTTCAAATGAAAAAGATTTTCTTTTAAAGATCTATTTGTTAGTATATTCTAATATATATTCTATATATGTATGTATCATGTATGAAAGCATTACCTTATTTATACATTCTACTCTATACTACATCCCAATCAAGAAGGTTCTCAGTAGTCATCAAACAGAAACAATCCAACAAACGTTTAACGCTTGAGCCACGGCACAGCGTTCAAAGATCCTCAAATCAACAACTACAGAAACCTGAAGGGTCGAGAATTTCTCCCCTTAAGTCCGAAGGGCCTGTGTAATACATACAATAACATTTGATTTTTGTTTGGTACTTGGTATCTGAATGTAAATAGTACCTAGATCAGCCCTATTTAACCTGCGGCACGCCAATAGATTTTTTGTGGCCCGTCAGCGTTTTTCGATAAATGTCTGATTTGTTTACAAATGTACATATTAGAAATGTGTTTAAACTGAGTGATGAAAGCTAGGAAATTAATTATAAAAAATCAGCTTCAGATATTATAAATAAAAAAATTATTTTAAATATTATAAAATGGCTATGTTGAAAGGAAAACGAAAAATTGAAGAAGAACATCGAATGTTCAATGAATGTTGGACCAAAAATTACTTCTCTATTTTATATAAAGAAAAACTAACTTGTTTGATCTGTCAAGAAACTATCGGTGTCATGAAAGAATATAACATTAGGCGTCATTATACACAAAGACATGCTGAAAATTATGATCAATTTACAGATCAAATAAGAAATGATAAAATGATAAAATTGAAAACATCGTTGTCGCTCCAGCAAAACTTGATCACAAGAGTTTTGAATAAGGGGGCAGCAGTCACCGAAGCCAGCTATGTTATTTCCAATATTTTAGCCAAACACTTAAAATGTTTTTCAGGTGGCAATGTTGTAAAAGAGTGCATCGAAACGACCGTTGGAATAATTTGTCCTGAAAAGAAAAATCTGTTCAGTAACATAAGTTTGTCAAGATTTACTGTCGCAAGCAGAATTGATGAATTGGCGCAAAATATCGAAACACAATTGATCGACCAGATAGAGCGTTTTCAATACTATTCCATATGTCTTGACGAATCAACTGATATATCCGATACTGCCCAATTATCAATTTTTGTCCGTAGTGTTGACGAGGAGTTAAATGTGACAGAGGAACTACTTGATCTGGTTTCATTGAGCTGAAAAATTCCTTGGATAAGAATCACCTTCCACTTTTCAAATTAATTGGAATATCCACTGATGGGCACCAGCAATGCGGGGAGCTCTATCTGGTCTTAAAACCCTTATATTGCAAAGTTTAGATGTCGGTCATCGAAATAAGGTTTTTGTATGCCATTGTGTATTGCATATCGAGAATTTATGTGCAAAATAAATTAATATGAAACTTGTTATGGATATTGTTGTGTCAACAGTTAATTTTATTAGATCAAAGGCACTCAACCATCGCCAATTCAGACAGCTGTTGATCGATATTGATGCTGAATATAGTGATGTTATTTACCATAGTGAGGTTCGATGGCTCAGTAAAAGTAAGGTATTGCTTCGATTTTACAATCTTCTTCCAGAGATTCGGCTGTTCATGGAAATAAAAGAAAAAAACGTTACTGAATTTGACGATTTACAATGGATGGCTGACTTTTCATTTTTAATTGATATCACCGGACATTTGCCTGATTTAAATACCATGGCTTTATTTCTATAGGCCCTCTTTCTATGTAGCTATGGAACAATTATCGTCTATTTGTAAGTTTCCAAGCTCGATTTTTACCCTGATGAATTCATGGGATTCATCGGTATTACGCGTTAACCCTATTCGCCTAGGTCTATACTTTCCTAATGTGCAATTCTCTACTAATTTTTGAATACGATCAATTCATGTAAACTGCGATTACGTTGGAAATTATCTGCATGTATCCTAATTGTTTAAAAATCGCTATTTTCTTAACTTATTATGCTAACAGCAACACTGTGAAATGTTGCAGATTGGATCATTTTACTAAGTCCCCTGAGACAGATATTTCTTAATCTTAGCTTTCCAAAGTGTGTCTAAATGGCGCTCAGTTTAGTCTACCACTCAATGGAACAGAAATGCTCTAGAGGGTTTGTACCCCGGTTTTCCTCTGCCAAGTCGACCTGTCGGTCATCCAGGTTTTCTACTCATTTATTTATTAAATCCATGTTATTTTTTATGTAATGCTATTAAAATGTGTCTCTTTTTGTTACTTTGTGCTTTTCGAGAATTTAATTTATTTATGTTTTACTTTTTATTTAAGTTTGGGTTTATTTAATATTTAATTTATGAAGTTTTTCATTATTATTTTAATACAACTTTATGCTTTATTAATGCTGTGTAATTGTTCCAATTTCCTTTAAATCTATTTCACTATTTTAATTATTTTGAATTATTAATTATTTGGCCTGTACCCAACAAGTTTATTAAAGACTCTGGGGTAACTGATCTCCAACAATAGACTTTTGGGTATTTTGTGTAAGTCGGTATCACTGTCTGACTCCTTGGTGTCCTTTTATTAATCAAATCGAGCCAACCAACACAATAATAATTATTTGGAATTATCACAATTATACAACTTTTTTTTTATTACACACTTTACTGAAACAATCTCTATATACACAACTTTAAATAACTCTTTTTACTCTGCACACTTTTCAATTCGAACCTGAACCTTGCGTAAAGATAAATCTTCCAACAGGAGATCTCCCTTTGTGGTACGCTGGATTCAAAACGATTTGGTTATCACTAAGTTAAATTTGCCTTTGCTTTCTTTCGCTATTCTATAAATTTTCTTTCTTCGATCTAATGGCGATTCTGTTTACTTGCCGGTTGCTTTTAAAACCAATTCTAATTTTGTTGGGGTTAGTTCCAGAACCAAATATATATATATATATATATATGATCACAAATTTAATTAAAATCTATTAAAAATCGAAAATCAATGAACGGGGGAAACTGGTATGGTTGAACATCAAATTGAAAGATAAATTCAGAAATTATAATGAAAATTTAATAAAGGGTTCACAGAGAAAGTTAATGCTTTTATTTTTTTTGGTGAAGGTGACCTGATTTCTTTAGAGTACCATGAAGCTTTTTGTGTGAGAGAATGGCTTATTAGTACAGTTAGTGTATTAGTAATCCAAACATTGTGTAAATTTATGGTACTTCAAGATATACAGCTGATGGTGGACGGATAAATCTTAAAGAAATGGATAACTATAATTATACAATATCGACAATAAATTGTCAGTAAAATATTACATGAAGCTCGTTGAGTTTTCAAGCATTTGTAATTTATAAGAACCACTTTAAATGATTCTACCATTCAATAATGTAAAACTCAGTATAATCCTCATGAAAGGTTTTTGGTCGTAATAACTATTTCTTTACATAACTGGCTTCTGTATGAATAATACAAAAAATTTATGGGATTCACACTAACAATAGTTATTTCTACTCAACCTACCAGTTCATCATAAGTATCATGTAAGAAAGGTATACTACCATTCTGAAAATTTAAAAATATATTAAATATTTTTAGTGATTTTTGTCAATTCCCTCAACTAATCTTATTTGAGGCCCTAACATAAATTTTAAATTTCCACTTTCGCTAATCTTTGGTACTGATAATTTAATGCTTCAAATCCCCTCTATATTTATGACTTACTCCGTCTCAGAATCATTTCATTTTAATAGAAAAATTTATCCGTATTTCTATGAAGTTTTAACAAAATTTCTCAGAGGTATCATTTTATTTTTCGAAATTTGCGCTTCAGTTTCAAAAATATATTTTCAAAAATATATAATTTTAATATTTTTTAATTTTCGAAAGCCATTCTTTATTATTGAATTGTAAAATTTCAATCCAAACAGATTTTTTAGAATTTTTCCAGGGTGGGTTGGTTTACTTATTACCAGAAAAAACAAATATTTACTCTATTTTTTTCTATTCTCATGTGTGTATTACATCACGAGCAGATATATTGGCCACATCTCGAGAATATTTTATATTGTTGTTTTCTTTTGTTTCTTTTCCCACAAACAGTCAGCAGCAACTTTTGGATTCGTTATTTCAGTAATTAAATTTCAATTGGAGTTACTTTTTCCCCTGGAACACTAAATGGGAAACGTCAACTCAAATGTTCATAACGCAGTTAAGGTTCAAGCCGATAATAAGGCAGTCAGTTGGTTTAAATACTTGGATGTATCGGGAGCAGGTAATTATTTATTTATTTATTATTATTACTAATTTCAGATATTTTTTGCTTTATAATATATTTTTCCAACAATTTCCAATTTTTAAATTTATGATGCTTTTATATTATTTGAATTTTTGACCTTACTTTTAATAATTTATTTCAATAGTTTTATAAATTTTTCAGTATTTATTTATATGTATCTAATCAAAGCTTAATAATAATAACAATAATAATAATATTTATAATAATAATAATAATAATAATAATAATAATAATAATAATAATAATAATAATAATAATAATAATCATAATAATAATAATAATAATCATAATAATAATAATAATAATAATAATAATAATAATAATAATAATAATAATAATAATAATAATAATAATAATAATAATAATAATAATAATCTAAATACATAATTCTATATCTATGTATGTGAATGAGTGATTATGGAATAATGCTTAATTAAAATCACAAAATGGCAAATTTTATTATAACTTTTATTTTTATCAACAACATGGCATTTTTATTTCCGACTTTCCTCTATTGAATA
Source organism: Schmidtea polychroa (assembly GCA_959609185.1). Classification (NCBI taxonomy): domain Eukaryota; kingdom Metazoa; phylum Platyhelminthes; order Tricladida; family Dugesiidae; genus Schmidtea; species Schmidtea polychroa. The sequence continues at coordinate 157,316 of CAUHTR010008030.1, forward strand.
ATGTACAATTTGTCCAATTTGGACCATTAATTCTTTTTTAACTGTTGTATTACATTATATATGGAAAATTATTTTAATTTATTTTGAACATATAAATCTATGGAGAATTATGTATTTGGATTGATAACATGATTCCGTCATTTTTGATAGGTTATAATAATAAAAAAATAGTAATAATAATAATAATAATAATAATAATAATAATAATAATAATAATAATAATAATAATAATAATAATAATAATAATAATAATAATAATAATAATAATAATAATAATAATAATAATAATAATAATAAATATCTGTTTAAGTGAGGATTCACTTTATTTATATTTAAATGTTTAGTTCTATTTACAAAATACATCTTAATTTTCTAACTAAATGCAACAAAAATTTCCAAAAATAAAAATAGAATTGATGATTATGAAAATATTTTTCCAAATTTTTAATTAAAATAAATTTTGATCTAACTTGAAAAATGTTATCATCGATATCTATTGTAAAAGACATAAAAAAAACCTAGAATTATTTACAATTTATCCAGTATATATCACAAATGAAATTGAATTTTAAATACAGGGTTATTAATTATTAATTATTATTAAGAAAATATTAATAATTATAAAGAATATTAATTTTAAACGGAACTTCTTTCTACACAAAATCGAGCAAGGAAAACAATGAAACCTATTAACAAAGAAAAAATTGAAATTCTTAAAAGTATGCATGATAAGAGCAATTGTATAAAAGATTACTAGAACTTTGAAGATGTAGTTATATAATCGACATACAAATGGATCGGAATTCTTCAGGATTTAGAAAATAATGCAATTGATCAAAATTCTCTTTTTAAAAGGTTTGATCCGAAAAATATATGAAAAACATCAGAAAAAATGTTAAAAGGTGGTAAGTTTTTTCAAAATGACTCTGTTAACACAGCTTGGGGCTGTTAAAATGCCTAAAAATGAAAACAGTTTGTATCAATCCTCCATTTCGTTATATTACAAGAAACTAGATTTAACGAGAAATAGCTGTTTCTCTAGAAGTTACATCAAAACGAAAAAGATTTGTTTTAAAATACCATGCGTTACCAGATTCTTCTTTATTATATTTAAATGAAACAGAATTCAACCTATTAACTTCTAAAAAACATAAAAAATTGGTCGATGGTCCTTTCGATTCGTTTTCCTTTATTAAATTTCTTGAAGAATGCTGGCAACTTAATATATTTCAAGGCGGAAAAACGGTTATTATGGATAACGTCTTTTTTCACAAATCATTAATGATAATTGATTGGTTTGTTACTAATAATATTAATTATGATTTCCTTCCTTCATATAGCCCGCAGCTTAATCCAATTGAGGATATATTTCCTGCATTAAAAATTCGTTACCATGGTCATTGTGTCAAACAAATTCGAGAACGCAATAAATTGTTAATAGAGCTTTATGACTCCATTTGTACCTTCGAGATGAAATTACAGGTTTTTGAAAGGCAGCTAAAAGATAATAATCTTGCACACTTTCCCACCTTGAAATCCTTGCAAAGCACAACTGAACTTCCAGCTAAAATCAACACGGAAACGTACTGCATCAATATTTCCAACTTGAAGAATGAGTTTCAAGAACGATGTGCCTTGAAAAGGACATTGTCATTTTTCAGAATCCGTTCACCGTTAATGTTAATGAGGCACCAGATCTACTTCAGCTAGAATTAATTGAGCTTCAGTGCGATTCTGTTTTGAGGAAAATATTTTCCGATGTATATAATTGGTACATTTTATCAATATGTTGGACCAAATTATTCTATGATTAAATGTTTAGCTTCAAAGATAATGATCATGTTCGGAAGTACATACGTATGTGAACATCACTTTTCTTTAATGAACATAAACAAAACTCGGCTTCGCTCGAAACTTTCTAATGAACACCTTAATTCAATACTGAAGGTTGCTACAGCTCCGTCATTGGTGCCAAACTTTGATGTACATTTTTCCAAAGCCATCTTTTCAAGTTTATTTGTTGGAAATAAAAACATGATATAAAAATACGCTGTTGAGTAAAGGTCAAAAAGTTGTAACAAAATAAATTTTTTGTTGAACTATAATCGCATTGTTATATAAATTAGTTACAGTGATATAAACAAATATCGATAAAATAATAACTAACCATTATTATTTAATTTTTATTTAAATTTTAAGAATTTTGCATTTTAAATATTAATCGATTTAATAATTTTGAATAAATATTAATTTAATTTTAAATTTATAAATATGTTAATAAAAATTAATTTATAGTTTAAATACCTAAACGAACGACTATGGACATAGTAATGGAGTTTGACATTTCGGTTTATTTATAAATTTATATAAATTATGCTTCCATAGGGTTCGCAATTACTTTTATGTTTGTAAATAACGGCGAACCGTAAATTGCTAATTTATTCTATTTGATTTAGCCATTGGTATAGTGAACTGTAGTTAAATTGTGAAAACTTTTTGTATTTGATTAAATTTCCCTTAATTTTTGTATTTAGGAGAATTTTTCGAGATGATGAAAATATGCAACAAGACCAAGCAGTATGATCAAATGGATAAAAAGATTTATGAATGTTTATCACCTTACTTATATAATAATGGAGAAGGTAAGTTTTAAAGGCATTTTTCAAATTTTTGTCGACTTAAAATGGAAATTAGTTTTACATGTTAGATAGGTTGAAAATAAATTAATTGTGATGAATCTAGATCAGTGGCGGGTCCATAAGGGGGTGATGAGGCAAGTTCTCACTTACAATAGTTAGCAATATTGGGTTTGCTGATGAAATGTGAAATTTACAATTATTGATTTGACTCAACTTTATTGACAACAATAACAAATTCCATACAGTAAAAACTTTTATTGATCAGCGCAATTTATAACAAATATAAACGACACAGAATGATTCAATAATACAAACAGTGACTGTTAAGTTTTTATTGCAGCTCTTTGGGAGGATTTGCACACTCTAGAAGCATAATTTTAATAAATTATTTAAACTGCTTCTCCGATCTGACAATGTTTTCTCCAATAATTTCGTAATTCGATTTTCCTTCGATTTTTCATTTAGTTTAAATTCTGTTTTCTTGTGTTTGTCTCTTTTTTGTTGTTAGTGCATCACTTTTATCTTTTCCATCTAATAGAACATACATATAATTATTTTTTTTTGATTTCTGCTGTTATTACATTCTTTTGGATTATTTCTAATTTCTCTATTATCTCTGAAAGGTGTCAATAAATACAATTTTATTTGGTTTTCTCCCTTTTTGTTTTTCCGACTTCCATGGTGACCCATTCGTTATCTCGGACAAGTCGTCGTGATAAGATAACTTAATTTTGCTATTTGTTTTTGTTTTTCATTTTTAAATTGTATTTATTAATTAAGAACGACATCGTCGTCTTTCATTGTATAATTTCATTGATTTTGTTATTTCCCTCTAACTTTCAATTTCTTTTTATCACTCTTGTTTTTCAGAATTCTGCAATGATAAATCCTCCATTTCATACATTTTCCATTTGATCATTTTCTTCATTTAACAATTACCGTATATACTGGAGTACAAGTCGGAAAATTTCAACCTTTTCAGGAAGATATAATTTTAATCCGACTTATACTTAAGACAAAAGTAATAAAACCCTCAAAAATGTTAGATTTTAAGAACTTTCAGAGAATTTCCATTTTTAAATACAACTTGACCTATCAATAATAATTTTTTAAAGCATTTTACAATGTACTAGTTAGTTGTCACGTGACTTGAATTCTATCTTTTTACAACTTTATTTGAACGATAATATATGAAACTTTCCGTTGTTTGTTGACCTTGAATTTAATTATTTTATATGAATATTTTTAGTTTTTTGTCATTTAGAAATTGGTAAATTTTACTATTTTGTAACCAACATTGTTTTCTGTAGTAAATATTTTGAATTAAATAACTAATAACATATATAAAATACTGTTACTGGTTGTCTTTTTAATCTCCGACTTATACTCAAGCCGAAAATTTGGAGAGTTAAAAATTAATTAAAATCGACATCCGACTTATACTCAATCAACCTTATAGTCAAGTATATACTGAATATAATTTAATTATTTAAATATCCTTAGCATCAAGAATTCCCCATACCTTTTTTAATTATGCAGCTCTTTAATACTAATTATAAGAAAGATGAAATTTCATCAAAAACTTCCAATGTCGAATGTTATAAAATAATTTAAGAAATTATAATTTCAAATTATTGATATCTCTATCTATCTATCTATATATATGAAGAATGTCTGTCTTTTTGCTACTTTTTGAGTCCCTGTAACAACTAACACCACCAAATTTTCCATGAATCTCCCATGGGTCCCTGAACAGGTCGACATTGGGTTGGTTTAACTACCGGGAGTGAAGAGGGTGCTTACCCACTATTTTTTTGGAAAAATTCATTAATAAATATCTAATTAATAAATATTCATTTTTTACCGTTTTTATTAGTTAATCATCTAAATATCTATGTAATTAACTGTATAAATATCAATATACCCAATTATTAATAAAAATTGTTTCTGTAGAGACATACAATTAACTTGAACAAATAATTTATTGTTATTAACATTGTCAAAGAGCTTGAACGTCACTAGAGATATCATTGTGAATACGATGAAGGTTTCTGTTTCCTGTATTTCTGAGATATTTGATCCATTGATTTCGACTCGATTTGATGAATTTTCAACTTCTTCAACTTGTTCGACTTCAGTGACAACTTCAGTTACTTCGTTAGACATGTTTGAATTTGATGATTTTTTTAATTGAATTTGATTATGATTTTCGTAAAAAGAGAAAGTAAAAGATTATTTAAACCATTGTTTTTAATTTTTAATTTTAATTTAATTAATTTAATAATATATTATTTAATAATTTAACTAATAATAATTATTAGTTAAATTATTAAATTAATAAAAGTGCTAGTCAAAGGCACTATAGTTTCCAACAATTTAAATATTCAAATATAGAATTTCTGTTTAAAAAAAACGAGAAATATATAAATAATAGATCAAACTAAGAGTATTCAACAATTATTACAATATTAAAATATTTAAAATATTTTATATATTTAAAAATATTAAATAAAGTATATTATCTACACATTATACAGTATAATACTATGCTTAGATATCAAATTGATACTTTTATGTCATCAATCCTTTAAATAAATAATAAAAAACAAATATTGAATATATATTTACTTAATAATAATTCATTTTTGATCTTTGTTAATTTTAAATAGTAACTATGTGTAAAAATAAATTTAGTTTATTATGAGAAGACAACAATGAAAAGTTGTCAACAATATCACAAAAAGCAACCAAAAAGAAGAAGTTCTTTGGGAAAAAAGCACATCTGCTTCGAGAAGAATGGCAGTATCCCGAAATACTGAGACTCCAGAATAAAGACAAGTTCGACGTGATAGTGATCGAACCAGACATGCAGGTGCAAGTGCAGCGAAAGTTTTTCCAGATATTCAATGCCGTTTTAATAATCACAAATGGCTCTGCGAACGTGCTATCTTGCTACGAAAAATGATAGTATAAAGGTGGCTATTAATTCACAGATTCAACAACAGCTACCTCGAAAAGACACATCGTATAAGTCAATCGATACAGTTGTGGATATTGATCAGGCAGTTTAATATCTCACTGATTTCTTTAACTCGCTGGAGACTTCTGGAATTCCATCACTCAAAGTTGGCTCTCCTATCATACTTCTTAGAAATTTGGACGCATCAAGACTCTGCAACGATACAAGACTTTGTATGAAACGCCTAATGCCACATGTAATTGAAGCAACTATCTTGACTGGTTGCGCAAAGGGAAGCGATGTATTTATTCCCATGATTTCTAATGATCACCCGTTTGAGTTTAAGCGTCTTCAGTTTCCAGTGCGTCTTGTTTTTGCAATGTCTATTAATAAAGCTCAAGGTCAATTATTTAAAGTTACTGGTATTAATTTAGGAACTCCTTGCTTTTCCCATGGTCAGTTGTATGTGGCGTATTTAAGAATAGGAATTGGGAAGAATTTGTACGTATTTGCTCCTGGCGGTAAAACCCGAAACATTGTATATCAAACTGCATTGTGATGAAAAAATAAATTTATTTCAAATTTATTAAAAGTAATTATACGAAAAATATAATTAACAAGACAATGATTCCAGTGACGTTGTTGTCTCTTCGGCGAGATACATACTATCAAATTATCTTGACTAATATCGTGTACCTCAGCTAGTATAATATATTAAAACAATAGATGATTTTGTTTTTTAGACTAATAACATGATTTTAAAATAATTTATAGCTCCCTCCTAATAGATCACCTGAATCCACCACTGCCTTAGATAAACACAAAATATTTTCTATCTCTGTTTTCCTTTTAGATTATAGATCAATATTTTATTTTATATTTAACACTAATCTTCAACACTGCCATTCCCCATCAGTTATGTTGTCTAGAATTGCTTTTGATGTGTCTGAACTAACACTGATAAGATACCATGCTTTTTGAGATATTTATCAATTTAAAGTTGTTGTCTTTCATTTCTTCTGTTGAAATATTTACATATACTTTCATTGATCTTTCATTTGGTTAGAACTGATTTTGAAGTTAGAACTGACAGAAAATTAAAAATATTTGTTTGAGAATGCAACTTTCTGGGGATTTTTTTTAATTTAACTTGGTTTAAAATATTTCTTGATTTCTTAAAATTTCATTCTTTTCTTTATGATTAATATCCAATCTCAATACTTTTCAGTGTGCAGATGTTTGTTTGTTGCTTCACCTTTGATTTAGACTTTCCCATTTATTTCTTGTCATTCTTCAACGACAGTCATGATGAGGTCTAATTGAAACCTCAAATAAGTTATAATTACAATTTCTCAATAACAGTTCTTTTCTGACTAGCTATTTGTTTTACCAAAATGCCAATTAGTATAATGCCCGAGTTACACTTGCCTTGTTAAAAACCCAACCACGCAGTTCAAATATTAATTTTACTAAAATTGTTTATATGTTTATATGTTTTATATGTTTTATCAATTACTCCAAAATGATATTTCCAACCAGTCCACTACAAATGAAATCGATTTACAATATTCAATCCAAAGTCGCCTTTAAAGTGCTATAGACTAAAGAATACATTGAAGAAAATTCGAATTATCCTGCGAATTATACTTTTCATATTTGAATGTTTGAAATTTGCAATTCTCTTAACTCTTTCATCTTTTGTTACCATAATTGATAGGATTGGTTTTTCTGACTGCGCCTCTAATTGACATATTTTTAAAACTTGGTTTGGGTACTTCCGTGTTATCTTACCCCTAAAAATTAAATTATAAAATACAATTAAAATAACAAAATAAAAAAATGAGAGAATACATTATTGATGACGTTATTGAACATTATTGAAAATGAATTTATTAAGGCTATCTGTGATTTATGTGATTATGTGAGTTTATGTGAGTTTATGTGGCGCAAACGTGTTCTAAGCAACAGTGCCGATGTGTTCGACACTATTTTCAACTACATTGTGGTTTTCTGGCCACCTGGATGACCATTTACAAACTCTTTACAAACATTTGCTGAATTTGTAACTGTGATTTAGAAAATAAATATAATAATTATATGTGTTCTTTTTTAATTTAATTTTTGGGGGTAAGATAACACGGAGGTACCAAACAATGCACAGTGATAATTAAATGACATGTTAAAGAATTAATTAAATAAAGTTTATCGATTTAACAAGTTCTATTCATTCTAAATTCTACTTATAATTTCATTTAATATTATTTACTACTAAAGTTATAATATTTTAATAATTTTTCATTGCTAATTTAGGTAAACTTGTGTCTGTTGATGAATTAGTTAGATATCGAAGTGGGAAATCAATGGAGAAAGATAAAAAGAAAAATACAAAAAACTCCAAACATAATACTATTTATCCAGAATTACAAATTATACGCGAAGACGAAAACGGAAGAGAAAATCCTCCAATAATCAGTATGTTTTAAAACTAAACAATCTTGCTTTTACACAATTTTAAGACATTTATTGGTAAAAATTTACTCTGAAAACGAATTCTGTCAAAAATTAAAATATAAATATTTAAAATTGTTCAAATTTAATTTCCTATAAACTGGAAAATGCATTTAAGTAATTGAAACATGAGACAAAAACCCGAGACAAACGATATCCGGTTATATGCAAACCAGCAGTGGCGTGGCCAGGGTGGGGGTTAAACCACCCCCTCGTTGGATTTTTCATGTACAAATATTTGTCGACGTCAAGTGCCTAAAAGATCATATACCTAAATAAGAAAAAAACAATACACTTTTTTCCTTTATTTTATTTACTGTAAATGTAATACTGTGACATCTGTCTGTACTCTTTAGCCTGTACTCTCAGTACATTGTGATTATTTATTTTGTTAAATTTTAGAGGCACACAAATATTAAATACGTTAGAAATATTTCTCCAATAGCAAAAAAATATTACGAATTGAAAGAAAAATCAAAGAAGAAAATTCAAAAACGATCGTTTTCAAAACGAATAAAATGAAAACAATGTCAGAGGAAAGACCTTCTGATTGTCGATTGAAAAGACAACAGCCAGAACAGCAAATGAGCTAGAAAGATTGTTTTATAATTTCTTTCTACTATTTTTTAATTTAAATCAATAAAAATGAATCAATAAAAAATGAATCAAAAATTAAAAGAATTTTAGTCTCTGGACAGGACCCTCAAAAGGTACAGCGTGGCACTGATCCAAACCATCTAACTTACAAATAAGAAAACATAACTCTGTGTTTGACTATTTACTGTTAAAAAACTACCTACAATAAATAAATGTATAAACTGAATTTCTATCTGATTTTATAGCGGAGTTTCAACAGTTTTAATGTGTAACAAAATAAATGATATAAAAAATATTTTCTTTTTCTATTAACCCTTTAAGCGCCTAGAGAATGTTTACGTGATCTATATGTTTGGCCCTACAAAACGAGTCCAAAAACGCGCTTGACGTAGTTTTCATTTTACTATCATGGATCGAGTGTTTTGTGTGACTTAAACTTTTTTTGTTTTTGTTTTTGCTAGAAAATTTACGGCCTGTAGTACGCGGCCGTACTAATAATTTGCGGCATTTACAAAATTGAAATATTGGATATAGGAAATTATTATTGTATTACTTATCCTGCACAGCTTTTAAATTTTTTTGTTAGATGAGACTAAATCAATAAAATTCTTAAGGTTAATCACAACTTTTCGGCATAATAAATTCTTAATACTTCCTTACAAATAATATGAATTTTCTAATTATTTATATAGATCCACTTTATCGTGAGGTTTGCTGGGACATAGATCAAAGGGGTCCAGTTGGAGAGACTCTTCTATTGTTTTGTTTCCTAAGTGCAACATCCACCCACTATGATTTGGCAAAGAGAATTATTAAAATCTTTCCTAAACTCATCAACGACTACTACATGTCTGAAGAGTATTATGGTAATAAAAATTTTGGTTAAAAGATATTTGGTTTTATGGACATGTATAAATAGGAGAAAGCGTTTTACACATTGCTATATCGAATGAAGATCCAGCCATGGTTAAATATCTTCTCGACCATGGAGCTAATGTCAATCAACGATGCTTTGGAAATTTCTTCTTACCGGAAGACCAAAAACATTCTTTTTCTAACATTGAGAATTCTGAACTTCTAAATCTAACAGTGGAAACTAACTATGAAGGTCATGTTTATTGGGGAGAAAGTCCATTGAGTTTCGCAGCTTGCTGTGGACAAGAAGAATGTGTAAGATTATTGATTGCCAAAGGAGCTGATCTTTTTATGCAAGATCACAATGGGAATACTGCGTTGCATATGCTTGTAATTCACATTAAAAAAATGGATATTAATGTATAAAATATTATATAAAATTTCATTATGTCGTATAATTCTTTTTTATTCAGATTGCTTTACGGATGTTTGATTTATTGGTAGATAAAGGAGCTAGATTAGACATGAAAAACAGATTTGGACTCACACCATTGACTTTAGCTGCAAAGCTTGGAAGGAAAGAAGTAAAAACGTTTGTTTAATGCTTTATTTCTATATTTGATATTGAATCAAAAAGATGTATCAACATATTCAAATTTTGGAGAGAGAGGTTCATTGGAAGTACGGAAATGTGGTATGCGCAGCATGTCCGCTGAACGAATTGGATACCATTTCTTGCGATGGCACCATCAACCATAATTCTGCCCTCATGCATATAGTTTATGGGGTAATTTACAAATTAATATTTTTTACTTAATCTTATATTAGTTAGAATTAATAAATATAGTGGACTATAGAGTCCGGGATAGTATAAAAGACTAGGTTTTTCCATGGCGCCCTTTTTTCAAAATCCAAAGTCCTTCAACTGAATCTTATTGCATGCGTTCGAATCAGTGTGTTCGAAAACTAAAAATTGTTATGTGAACGAGTTCAGTAAAAAGAATGAGTAAATAATTTTCAGTTCATAAGAATGATTTATTTATTACAAAATTTCTCTATACACAATATTGTCTCACCTGACATCAATTTTCTTCTTGTGTTCTTTTTACAAGAATTCTTGTTATGTATTATACGCGATTTCCGAAGTAATTAATCTAATGTTACATATACAACGTGCTTATAGTCAATCCGAGTTGATAGTGAACTGAAAATGTTTTTCAACTCTGTTATCGTTGACCACCACGTGTTTTCTCCATATTTGCGGCTCTTTAACCCATGTTTAGGGCTTTTTTCCTTTGTTCCAGTATATCATTACGGTTGTAGGTAATCACTGAAAAATGCTGTAAGATGTTCATTCATAGGTAAGCTAACGAATGATGCACTTTCATTACATGTCTTGTATGTAGTATCACCCCTAAAACTAAATTTAGACATGTGCAGCCGCACCAGAACTGAATTTTGTACCTAAGGGACTCTTTGGCAAGCCTTTAAAAAATCCATTATATTGACCTTGCATATTTGCAGGCCCCGTCGGCTGAATTACTAATTCATTTTGTTACTGTCTATATTACAAGGACTTTAAAACTGAATCCACTAAGGAAAACATATCCTTTCCGGTTGAAGATTTACACTCTACAACAGCAAGAAGTCTTTCATATACATGATTGTTTGTCACATATCGTACAAAAATATAGCATTGGTCTTTGCATGAAATGTCCTGTGTTATATCCATTTATAAAGAAAAACATACTTGCTGTTTTACTTCAATACTAATATTCCATGTTATAAGTTCTCCGATTGTTTGAATAATTTTATTAATGGTGGATTTAGAAAGAAACGTTCACAAGGATCCTCTGCCTTTACTCTTTTGAGACTCGTGAAAATTTTTACTATTCTCAATACAATCTTTGAAATGGTCTTTCAAATTCATATCATATTTGCTAAGAAGAACAGCGAGTTCCAAAAGGTTTCCATGATCTACAGACATGTCCTCTAGAGTCTAGACTGTATGCAGCTTCTAGCTTATCACCTCTATAACTCAATCCTCGTTTCCCAATAAACTTAATAATATTTATTATTCGCTGCATAATTTCTCTTCTTTTTCGTATTTGCCCTCGACGTAAAGACATTTGTAAAATAGTAAATTATCAAGATTTGTATTGCTGTTTCTTAAAAAATAAGCTTCTGCACAAACACGGTTCCTCGAAATATGCGAAATATGCTTAATGAATGTTGCAAAAAATGGTTTGACCCAAGTGGAATGACGTCCCCTGTATCTGAAAGATAAATACAATTGACAATAAGAAATTCTAATCAAGTTCTTTCACACAAACTTAATCATCCTTTTTAACTGACATTCGATATGATTCATTAATGTTTGCACCATTTGAGACAAAGCATATACTGGGTTGTTTGGGCATGAAATTGATGAAATAGAATCTTTAAAGTGTAGCTTGCTGGCCGATTGAAACTTGGTTCCATTATTTTGAAGTTTCTTTCTAGCCTTTGAAGAAGTTTGGTAATATGAATGTGTTTTGGCAAGTGTGTTCATTGAATCTGTATATTCTTTGAAGATGTGTGGAGGGGCTGATTGGCATATCTCTGACACAAACGTCAGTTTTTGTGGTAATTTTCATTACATAAAATAGATAAACTAACAATATCGGTTTTACTAATTCTCATGGCTTTAAATACTAAATGGTAATTTCAGGAAGAACCAGAACACTTAGATATGTTGGAAGGAATCATCTCCCATCTCCTCCATGAAAAGTGGAACTCGTGCGTCAAGAAAAGGTTATAAAAAATTTCTTTAAAATCATTTAAATTACTTTTTAATTAGATTTTTCATCAATTTCTTTTTGTTTTTTATTTATTTTCTTATATTTACCGTGGCTTTTGCTTTGAGACCTGGAGAAGATCCAAATTTGAAACTGGCAAACTGCAATAATTGTTGACGGAAACAACAAAAATCATAGTGCAAAATCAAACCAATAGAAACCGATGCTATTTACTAAGCACCCAAAGAACGGAAGATATTGTACGGTTGAGTAATTGATTAATTTGGATTAATTATTATTTTTATCTAGATTCGGTTGGTGCTGGAGTTAATTGTGGTCATTTGTGCACTGATGTATATCTGTTCAGCATTGAGAGAGGTTTATTACCAAGGCCACAAAATTTTCATGAAAACTTTGGTAAACTTTATTTTTGTTTTTATTGAATTGTTAAATCATTTATAGATGAGTGCACCGATGAAACTCTTGCACTTAATATCATGTTTATATTATAATGTTAATGATTCCGGGTCGGGCAGTGTGCAATCCGGAATATGAAGATGTCATGGGAGTTATGGCAATTTTAAGTACAGCTCCTCATTTTCTTTTCTATTGTCGGTAAGGTTTATTTAATGAAAAATAAATCTAAACTCAGTTATTGTAATTATGTGTTATTGAATTTTTCTTAAATTGTCGAATTAATTATTGAACTAATTAGTAAGAAATATAAGAAATATAATCATCCTATTAGGAAACACAAGGAAGAAAGAATGAAAGTGATAAACAGATGATTTCGAACAATCACATTTGGGAGAATACTATATTCTCAGACGAAAAAAAGTTCACACTTGATGGACCAGATTGTTGGATGACATATATTCCGAAAACATCACAAAAATATGTGCGTAATATTCGGCAATGTCATGGAGGTGGAATTATGGTTGGCTGATGATCCTTCCTAACGGACTTCTATCTTTCTACATGATAACTGGCAAATTTAAGTCGACCGATTACATTACCCTGTTGAAGACCTTTGCTGTGCAATAATGAAATTAACCTAAAGAGGAATTTTTACTTCCAGCAAGACAATTGCACAGTACACAAAAGCACGGATTGTCCAAGATTATCTGAAATCAAGTAATATATCAACGATTACATGGCCGTCACGAAGTCCAGACTTGAACATAGTTGAGGATGTCTGGAAGATGATTTCAGATATGGTTTATGACGGACCGCAGTTCTTAAACATAGCTGTTTTAGAAAAAAAATTACGGATGTCATATCTCTTAATCAACTGTACCAGGCGACATAAAATTTTGGATTTCTATGCATCAATAAGATTGAGACTGTGTAAAGTTCTGAGTACCACGGAAATTTGTATAATTGTTAAGTATTAGAGTGTATAAATAAAGTGTGCTAAAAATTGTGTCGTATTTTAATTTTAAAAAACCTAAGAATTCAAAATATTATTTAAACAAAACATAAATATATGTCTAAGTAGTGATAATTTTAAAAGTATTACTATATTACTACAATCATACAAATTTATTTCATTTATTACATTATTCATGATGTTAACGAAATTCTTACGTGCTAAAAATAGTGTCGGGCAGTATACTATTTTAAGCTATATTAACTTCACTTTGTATGTATGTTGTATAAGCCACGCAAGTCTTGCGGCGGCCAAATTAACCCACTCCTCGTGATAGGATCGAGCTGAATATTTGGCGAATAGATTCGTCGTCGAGAAATATTTCAAAAAAAAATATTAAAATTTAGAATCGATCGAGGGTACTATAATTAACTTTTTTGAAAATTTTCAATTATAAATATTTTCAAAATATTAATTAAAATGTTCCTTTTAAAGTAATTTCTTAACTAGATGATTTTGCGTAATATTAAATATTTCATAGCATTGAGCACGCATATTGAAATTTCAATCTGGAGTTTTGGTTTTTATAATAATAAAAATAATTATAAATTTGGGTGGTTCTGGACAGTTAAATTATGTTGTCACGGTTTCAGTGAACCTTGACCTCGAAATGATAAAATATTTAAGTTTTCTTGCCACCACTACACCATGTGTGAAATGTGAAACGTTTCAGCGTACTTGTAGTCCATATTGGCATAGTGAGGTACTCGTTTCTCATCATGATCTGTCTTAAGTCTAGTGACCGGGAAGACTGAGCTTTAACCTTGAAAAACGATACAAAATCGGGCAGTTAAACTAACAGTTACGATTCCTGAGCCTTGTTCAAACTCTAGGTCAAAATTCTAAGTTCATCCGCCCTTTTACTAAAGTATTTTGGGCTTGTGAAAATAAGAATTACTTAACGAAACTAAAATAAAAACATCGAAATTAAATTCCAAATTGTAATGTTACTCAACAAAAATAATTCATTTATCAATGGGCTAAACAATAATTTGTACAGTGCCAGGCCTGTAAATAAAGGAAATAACCTTTCAACAAAAACCAATTACCCTTTTAACTTTTGTTTTTGACTATTTCATCTTTTATTTCTTTTCATCTTTCTGTGATCACAGGTTTCCCAAATTCGCTGTATCACTCATCACTATGTTAAAGCTTACAATAATTTGTATGCTTTACTTTGTTTTAATTATCGTATTATTATATATTTTGAATTAACTTGATGATAGGCATGTTTATGATTTTTGACGAAGAAAACAAATCGGAAAATTCTTAGTTCTAATCCAACAATACTTTTTTTTATTTTTATTTCTAATTTAAAATAATTTTATTTTTTTTTTATTTTAAAAATAATTTTGTTTTTCAATGATCATATTTTAAATATTCGAGATTTTATTATTTTTTTTAGTAATTATTATTTATTAAAATGGCTTATTAAATTCTTTAAATGAAAGAGAATTTCATTATTTTGACTAGATCTTCTGTTTCGATAAATACTTTAAGCATCAATAAAAAATAAAAACCTAATTTAAATAAAAGCTAGTAATAAATTTGAATTCTATAAATTTTATTTATTTTCTATTAATTTTATTATTAAATTTATAATAATTAAATTTAAATCTTATGTAAATCTTGTTTAGGGGATTTCGATTAGTGGGGTCCATTTGTTGTAATGATATACAAGGATGGTTCGTGGTGATCTGTAAGATTTTTCATCATCTACATAATTTTCTTATTGGGATTTTTCTCAAGGATATATTTTAATAAATTCAATAAAAATTATTAAATTATAAAATGTTGCATTTGAAAGGTTTATTAGCAATATCCTTATAAAAACCTTTTAAGTCTTGGGTCGCGTCAACAGAAAACAGTTATTTTGTTTATTGAATGAATTGGATGAATTGTATATATCAATAAATTTCTTTCCATTTACCTAAACTATTCATATAAAGCTTAAACGGCTTTAAAGCGCATCTGATTTTCAATATAAAAAAACATCCGTATGCGTTGAAAGAAAGCAATTTTCTTATCTAAGATTGTCAAAAATATGATGTTATAGTTGGTACTAAAAGGGAACCCATAAAAACTCCATCTATCTTGTGATACAATTCATTATTGAAAATAAAATTGGCCTTTTAAAGTAGTGAACTCAAAAAGTACACGACAAAAATACACCCAATATATGATCAATGATGTTTTCATCCTAGCAAGCAACATAAATTAACAATTCAAAAAGTATTACATTAGAAAAACAGACTATAAAACATCAAACGATACCAAAATCCTATTCATTATTGAACTGTGCAAAACCGGAAACAAATTCCAAATTATCTTTAGATGCTGGGTGGTCCCAACCATAGATAAACATAATATCAGCATATAGTTTTGCAAACAGCAATGCTAATAAAATTTAATGTCTTTGGAGGAAAACGAATAGAACAGAACATGATATAACATAACATGAACATGGGCGTCGCAGGAATTTTTCCAAGAGGGGGCAAAAAAAACAAAGTAGAGAAACTTCTACATATTAATGTAATACTTAAACAAACAACAATTAGTATCATTTAAATTCTTGTTATGCTCATTTACGAAAAAAAATTGTTACTATATACCAGGGGGGGTACGCATGAGGTCCTAGAGAGCCACATGCTCATCAAAGAGCCGCACTTGCCCACCCCTGGAATATAGTTGTAAGTGAGACATGTATTATTTAAATATTGCTTAAAAAAAAATCAAACAAGGTAGAATGTAATAAGAAATATTAAATTTTGATTCTAAATACCGCCATCGAATGACACTATAAATTTTAATTCTTTTACACCTATTTGTGGACACAGGTAAAAAGGAACTAACCATGAAAATACAATTGCAACAAAAAATTTTTTTTTAAAATTCAGGTGAAAAAATTTCAAAAATAAAAATCGAATTCAATTTTCAATTCAATTATCAAAAATTCAATTATCAATGAGCCGCAGTTTACTCAACGAAGAGCCGCTGCGGCTCTAAGAGCCGCATTTGCCCACCGTTGCTATATACAATCATATTAATAATAGTATATTGATGGTTTCAATTAAAGTCATTTTTATCGTTGAAACATTAATGTGATTTTAGGAATAAACAGAATCAAAAAACGTAAAAAAGTTCTTTGTATTATTTTCCAAAATATATATTCAATTAAAAACAAAATTATAGACTATTCATAAATATTACTTTTTGAAAAGAAACTGCAAACGTCTGTGATCTTGACCAAATTTACTGATCCATTACTTTTCGCCTTTTTACTATCATTGATTCTGTCACGATTAACACTCATCATGCAAAGTCTAGAAAGTCTATTTTCACACATTGTTGACCTTAGCACGTTTTGACTCTCTCAGTGTGCTAAATGATCTTTCAACAGTGCAAGCTGGACATGGCAATGTTAAAGCAATAAGAACTGCTTTCTTAATAGATGAAAAAAGGTCTGTGAATTATAATAAATCATCATTCCATCGCGACTTTTGATTTCAAAATCCGATTTTTATTTGACCACATCTCTAACAAGTGCTGTAAATATTTAATTATTTGCACAAAATCACAAATGCTTGTTAATATAAAATTGAATTAAAAAGAGAGTTTGAAGACTATAAATCAACAAACATCGATATATTACTGATTTATAGTCTTCAAACTCTCTTTTTAATTCAATGGAAAAAAAATAATCAGTGGTGAAATTGGAAGAATAAAAGTTCTTATAATAATATAAAATTGTTAATATGCTTGTTAATATTTAAAAAATTTTAAATTATTTTTAAAAAAAGTCATATAATTTCAAATAACACATTATTATGGAATTTTCGGTGAGTCAGAAAGGAAACCAAGCGCCAAGGATTTGAATATACAAAGTACAGAACAAACATGAGTGAATTGATGACATGAAGATGCATAAATTACTTTGATACCAAGTATAAGGCATCCTTGAATACAAATAAAGAAAATATCACAAATCATTGTCATTATTCAAATCCTCAAATGGAACAAGGAAACAGTTTGGAGTATATGGTGAAACAGCAAATAAAAGGTGTTTGTGCAACTCAAAAGAATGTCATGGGAAATGTCTTATAGGAAGTAAATATGGATATTTTAGAACATTTGCCAAAACAATCTTCACTTACTCGAAATTCTTTAAATTATAAAAAAACGCCTCACATTCAAATCCAACTACAACAAATTTTGTTATACCAAGTAAATATGCTGACCTCATATTATATAATACAGGAGCTGATGATGTAGAAAGAATATTGATAATTGGAAATCCTGATATTCTCTCGCAATTAGCAAAAAATTTGATTTTTGGAGACGGAACTTTTAATAAAGATCCTACTATGTTTTATCAGTTGTATACATGGCATGCTCAAATGGTAATCATATCCTCCATGTATATATTTCTTTTGCCAAGAAAAAATAAAGATACATACAACAGAATGTTTGACATATTGAAACAATTGTTTCCTAATCTAATGCCTGAAAAGATTGTGCTGGACTTTGAAAAGACATGTATACCTGCCGCTGAATTTTCTTTTCCTCAAGCACAAATAAAAGGGTGCTACTTTCATCTTTGCCAAAGTTTAATTAGGAAGATCAATAGCGTGGTTAAAAAACCGTGTATCAGTCAGATATGACGTAAACTTAAACTTAAGTCGTTACCTGCTCTCTTTTTTGTGCCAATACAAGACTTAAGAACTGTTTTGACAACTAAACTGCCACATTTTGAAATGAAAGTATTACATGAAATTCTTACATATTTCTATTCAATTTATATGGAATGATTTCCGGAAGATCACCTCTCTTTCCAATTTAAATTTGGAAGAATTTGATGTGCTGTTGAGAATTATCCTAAACTCGTTGTTCCATGCAGTCACCCAAGCATTTGGAATCTATTCAAGGATTGAGAAAAGGACAGCTTGTCAGCAAAAAATATTAAGCCATGTTCAAACAGGTCGTCCAGAAATTAAAAAAAAGTATTCGACACTTTCAAACCAGTTTGCCAATAGTGTTCAGTATCAGAATAGTTGTTGAGAATCAAGGGGATAAATTGACGTTTTTACGTCGAATGGCCAACCTCCCATAATTGTATACAGTATTTGTTACAAAAATAACGATAGATTTGCTGAAAAAAGCTAAAACTAACCGAAAAATGTGTTAAATGGCATTTAAATATTTTTTTAAAAAGGTCCTGTAAAAAAGTAAAAAGTGATCTATTTTTTAATTTCGTATGGTAAACGTAATATAATATTATTTAATATTATTTAATTAATTATTTAAATGTTTTTTCCATGTTCTCTACTTTATTCATGTTCTGTAACATCATATTCTGTTTTTTCATGCAATCGTCTTCGGATGCTTATGCAGTTTCATAAGAATATGTTTGGAATCAAGTATAAGCACTTAGTTCGAGAAAATTGATATTTTTTGAATTTGATTATTTAATACATTATAGTTAAATTACAGTAAAATCTTTTTTATACGGTTATATATTTTTTATATATTGCAGAAAATCATGTTTACAATAATTAGAAAATTTTTTTTGGAATTCGCGTTAAACAAAAAATAACGTGTAAAAAAATTTAAATTTCTTCTTGACCGTGTTATTTCAAAATCGTGTAAAAAATATTTTACTGTATAAATAATGTAGCTTTATTTCCCTAAAATCACGCGCAGAATATTGATATATCGCCATCTTTAGTAATTTATTTATTTTAATCTTAACCTTCACTGTTAATGTTGCGTATATAATATATAGATATACTATATATGATGTGTATTCATTGAACATCATATCTATTAATAAAGTCAAAAAAAATATCCATCAGCTAAGATAGTCATAATAAATGTTAAAATATTATCAAAATGTTACTATCATTGATTCACAAATTATATTGTCATTAAGATAATAAATCAAATAAATTGTCAATTAGGTAAAAATATTAAAAATAAGAATTGACTTAAAAAAGTAATGTTAAATAGATTAATAGATCTTTTCATCTGCAAAGGTAAAAGTAAATTAAGCATGATATTTCAATTTTAGCAATGTATGTGTGTTCCGGCGAGTGGATGATCGCTATTCACGAACCCCTTGAGGCCCTGATGGGGATGTTTATCATGTTCATTAGGGAATTCGAAGGAATATATAGAACAGTTCGATTGTTCAGAGCACAGCGTACTTGGAAAAGTAATTTTATTTTTAGAGTTCTATAAGAATTTGATTATGCATTTACAGATTTTATTTGTCGTATTATGATACTAGTAAACACTTCTTTTGGTAAATATGTTGGATTGCAATGATGGGGAAATACGTACACTAGTTAATGAAAACCAAAAAGAAAATGGTTACGTCAGGTATCTTATTTGAATTTACCTAAGTTTAAATTTATAAGTTATATTGTTAACAATAAATTATGAAATGTATGTTGAAA
Source organism: Schmidtea polychroa (assembly GCA_959609185.1). Lineage (NCBI taxonomy): Eukaryota > Metazoa > Platyhelminthes > Tricladida > Dugesiidae > Schmidtea > Schmidtea polychroa. Next base: position 177,535 of record CAUHTR010008030.1, read on the forward strand.
AAAAGTACACGAATTCATTATTATTTTAATTAAAGTTATCGCTGTTGGGTTACAATAGAACACCAAAAAATAACTTTTTCATTAACAGAATATTCATGAAAAAATTACTATAGTACCGAATAAACTCCGTCGAGCACTGACAGTATACCAGACAAATTAATCTTGTTTAATTTAGAATAAATTTTCAAACGAAATTTTGATATAATTTTGCCTGCATAATTAAATATTGTTATATTTGATTTGTTTCTCAATTACAAATAAGAAAGTTTCGTAACGTTCATTCCATGATTTATAAAGCTGTTGGATGACACTTGCACTTAGTTTCTAGGGAATATCGTGATTGGATTGAAATATTTTGAAGCGTAACCTACGCTTTTCGTGCAAAAAACAAACATTGTCACGTTATACGCACGCTTTTCATAGTAACGAAAAATGCGCTTTTAGCTGCTGGGATAAAAATATCGTCAATTTTTGGTTCGATGGTGTAAAAAAAATTGCTTTCCAAATTGAAACGGCAGAATGTTTTCCAAATTCATATTTAAATTACTTGAACGTTCCAGACAAACTGTCATAATTACAATTGATATTTCCTGTATTTTGAAAAATTAATTTTTGAGATGTAGAAATTAAAAGTAAAATATATAATTTTATTAATTATTAATTGTTTAAGTTTTATAATTTTTGATTATTATTGCTCTCATAACCTATATTTGTTTGTTTTTTTTATAATAAAAGAGTTTTGTTATTTTATCTCATTTTATTTAATGCAATATTTGTCTTTTTGTTACTATATGATAAAAGAAATTTGAATACGCTTTTGGTCGAATCAAAAGTTTGCAACCCTACCAAAATCTAAGGATATAGATGCAGAGAAAGCACCACAAATGTTATGGAAACCCTCGTATGTTCAAGAAAACAATTGAACATATATAGTGATAGGACAGTCATTTTATAAATTTAGCAGTAGGATATATTCAAGTAGACAATGTAAACAACGTTTTTAAAAAGAGGTTGGAATCAAAATGGACAGAGATTATTGGAACAACCAAAGTGATTAATGGAAGGAATCATTAGACGAAATGGATTCAGAAGATTGACAAAGGGTTTTTTAACGAAAACTGTATCAACTATGAAATTATTAATTGAAAGGATTATATACAAAGCCATTCAAGTGAC
>CAUHTR010008030.1:178810-199088 GCA_959609185.1 Schmidtea polychroa
TTATTAATTGAAATGATTATATACAAAGCCATTCAAGTGACGGTCGTAATCGTTGTGTATGTGTATGTACATTGTACATTGTACAAATTATGATTATTATTTCATCTGTTTGTATGGATTAATAACATCTACAGATTTGTATGAGTATGAATGAGAAATTTATTTTCAAATTACAAATTTTCAAATTACAAATTTTCAAATTTTTGATTTTTTTTTTGAATTTTTTACAATTTAAAGTTTTATTTATTGTTTTTTTATTAAAGTTTTTTACCTAAATTTACTGTTGCTATATTATTCGCCACATATTTTCATTTACTCATGTCTTGAGAAAAAAAATGATGAATATTTGTTAAATAATGTTTTTAGGATTTTATATTGGGTTAACTTTTTTTCTCCAAATTTATAAATTAATTATAAATTACTATTTTTATTCTCTATTTTCTGGACAACTATTGAAAAAGATTGAATTCAGTAGAGATTTAGGCACTAAATTTAAAATTTTTCTCTGTCACTTTCTTCAAAAAATTGAATTCTATTATTACATGTAACATCTCCACATATAGAAATTTTACATACATCTTTTCTTATATGTTGTGTTTGTATGTTAAATCTATTTTTTCTACCTTTTTATCGATGTGTATAATAAATGGTTTTATTCCATGCAACATTAAATTTCAATACACAGATAAGTTTGTGTATTTTTATAATATAAGATTATTGATTTTTTAAATATTTTTGAAATTATTATTCCATGCAAAACAAATGCATTATTGTGTTTATAATCATAATAATTGTATGTGAGACGGACACTCAGACATATGAACTAACTCCCAATTTAATCAAATAATAATAATATTATTATATTTTCAGTGGGCAAAGATTATTCTTGTCATAGAACAGTCGTTTTCAATTCAAGAAAGACGTCAGCAATTAATGAAATACAGTCAACCCTTACAAGATGGCCGAAGAGCTATCTTGATAAATACTGTGGAAGAAGTCTGCTTTTTGTTTCATTTGATTTTCAATAAATTGCTTTTAGGATCAGGTGTGAAGTCCCATTTGGATAGTTGATTCCTTTCACTAGATATCAGCAAAATATTTCATTTGTCTAAAAATTTATTTTTACATGTCAATTTTTACTTGCTAATAGATTATTTTTTATTTATGTTCATTGTTAGTGCAGATTATAATTTGTCATTTGGATCTTGATTATTGATAAAATACTATTATTTTATAAATAATAATAATAATAATAATAATAATAATAATAATAATAATAATAATAATAATAATAATAATAATAATAATAATAATAATAATAATAAAGTATAAAATGATGATTTCTTGGTAGCAGCATTTATTATTTAAAACAATAAAATGATACTTTAAGCCTTTTGCTGCAAATAATGAATTTAATGAAAAAATTTTCGACTATAAGATAGTCCTTGTCAGAGATTGACATAGAGATAGAGATTGACAAGGACTATCTTATAGTCGAAAATTTTTTCATTAAATACATTATTTGCAGCAAAAGGCTTAAATTATCATTTTATTGTTTTAAATAATAATAATAATAATTTGATATTAAAATTTAATTATAAAAATGTTGTTTAATACTAGATTTACTGGTAAAAATATCCGTAAAGTAGGTATACCCAATTCGATATACGAAATGAGGGAGTCGGTAGAGGAGAGTAATTAATATTTACCTATATTTAAAACTAATATATCTAAAACGAATAATATATCTAATATATCTAAAAACCAACATATATGTATTCAAAAAATAATAAATCAGTATTATATACACCTAAACCTCGATTTGCGTCTTTAATTGGGACCATAGAAAGACGACGCAAATCAAAATCATTTATCGTATGTGTTTATACCAGTTTTTCATTAATTGGTATCTTGTAGTAAATTTCATGAAAAAAAACAAATTTTAATAATGAAAACCTTTTTCTATATCATAAGTGTATGAACAAAAACTTTAATTCATTATATATTAAAACAGTACATTAAATAAAAAAAAATTAAAAAATTAAATTAAAACAAAAGTTCGCTAAATTCAAAAAAATTATAATTTTTTACATTTGATAATTTTTTAAATCCTTTAATTCATTTTAAACTTTTAAATTTATTTCAAAATAAATTTTATTTGCAGTCCCTAAAAATTTTGTATCTTAAAAAATTATTAAAATTTTAAAATGCAAATTGAAATTTTAATGACGCACCTTCGAAAACGACGCAAATCGAGCTTTAGGTGTATATGTAGCAATAGAATTTTAAATGAGTCAAATTGGCTCAGTCTGTAAATCTAGTGTTAATAAACATGGAAAAAAAATAAATTTTTAAATGGTTAATTGAAAATAATATATGATTGAATGAGAACTAATTAATAGTTTTTATTAATATAAAAATATTATATTGACGAAAATAAAGCCTGAATCATTGAATGAAGATATTTTTTAAGTATCAAAAGTGATATCAAAAAAATTATTATTACGATTCATATGCCCATTGAGATATTCATGAAGCTCCTCTCGACAAAAGAGCGGGAAAATTAACATGGATTAAGAAAATGCGGATCATAAGTCAAATTTCCCCCCTTTTTTGATCAATGGTCAAATTTCCCCCAATAAAAGAATAATAAATAATTAAATAATTTAATTAATTCAATGACAAACAAAAAAAAATTAATTAAATAATTTAATTAATTCAATAACTTTTTGAAAGTTTTTTTGACAAACATTATCCCACCAATTAAACATCGCTAAATATTCACTTAATTTTTTACCTCTTATGCCCTTCATTGTTTTTTGAAGTTGCTTTTGCTTCGCCCAATATGATTCAATAAACTGTGTATGTATTCCAGTTTCATGATTTACAAACATTAAACTATGATTAATTGTATGATGCTCGAATCCGGCATTAGAAATGTTATTATAAGCACGCCATTCGTCGGTGTGAATAATTGATCCAGGAATTACATGTTGTTGTATAATAGGCAATAGTGTTTGAGAAGATCGATTAGGAACAACAAATATCCCTAACCAAAACAGCCCTCCCAACAAATTATGCCTCCATTTCACTTAAACCATTAGAAAAACAACCTAAAACTTATACTTTTATAGTATTTTAACCCTATATTTTTGAAAACAACCACCCTTAATGACTCTAACTGTTTTAATCTTTAAAGCCTCAAACTCAAAAGCTTCAAACTAAAAACATAAAGAGAATAGAAAAGAAAATGGTATTATGAAAAAGTTAGAGGGTTATTTTGGTTAGGGATATATACACACTACCTGAGGATGCCAACTAGCAAGTTGCTAATTGGCTAATTAAAAAAAATAAATGAAATCTTAATCTTGATGTCTTGAAGAATAAAAAATTTTATGAAATAGTAAAACTGCTCTGAGAGGACAGTGGTATTTTTTTTTGTTTTTTTCACTGTCCTCTCAACAGTTTTTTTGATCCGGATCATTTTTTTATTCAACCTCTTTCGTTTATCAAATCTCTTCCAATATACAAGCTGGCCAGACTCATACATCAGAATCAATTCGATAATAGCAGCACACCTTATTATTCGCTTCTCGCTCGAACACGATTTCATCGGCGTTTTAAGCGTGCTGCTCGAAAGTACAAATGAATTCGAAAGTGAATCCGAAAGAGGTCCGAAAACAACTGAGAAATAAATGTGCACATTATAGAATCGATCCGGGGGTGTTCGAAAGACTGGTGGCGATAATTACCGGTTCGCCACCACACCCGTTTCAATATTTTTTTTTTAAATTAATAAAATTTTAAAAAATAAAAAAAATAAAATAAATAAAATAAAATATAAATCTAAGATACCCACACCATTTTCAATATTATTTTCAAATTTTTAATATTATTTTATGTTGAAAAAAAACTAACCTGAGATGTGATTTGAACCACTATCCATTTGAACCACTGTGCCAGTCTAGCCCACTGCGCTATTAGACTTTGGATTTTTGTCATTTTTTAAATTTTTAATTAATAAAAAAATAAAATAAAATAAATAAAATAAAATATACAAGTACTTTATAAATATAAGATACCCACACTATTTTCAATATTATTTTCAAATTTTTAATATTATTTTATGTTGAAAAAAAACTAACCTCAGATGTGATTTGAACCACTATCCATTTGAACCACTGTGCTAGTCTATTCACACTGCGCTATCGGGCTTTGGATTTTATTTATAAAATTCTAAAAATTAGACTGTCACATTATGAAAATGAATAATATATAAAATTAAAAAATAAATCAAAACAGGATATCCAATAAAAAAATTTTTTCTAAAAATGAATTGTAATATTTGTAATAAAGTTTTTAAAAATAAAACTGGATTAATTTCTCACTTAAAATCGAAAGCTCATTTATTAAAAGAAAATAATCTTAATGATACAAATTCAAAACTTTGTCCTAAATGTAAAGGAAGATTTCTACATTCTGGATATAATAAACATTTTGAAAATTGTATTGGGAAAAATAGAGAAATATTTACATGTCCTCATTGTAACTTTTCAACAAAACTAAATTTCTATTATTTAGAACATATAAAAGAATGTAAAAATAAAAAACAAAATTCTGACGATGAGGAATGTCATTCAGAAGGAGAACCTGATCATGTTGAAAGAGAAAAATATAACTGGGACAATTTTAATCATATAGATGAATTTCAATTAAAAATTAATGGACCTGCAACTCCTGGAGAATATATAAATAAAAATAAAAAAAATATTAAAAATTCTTTCACTGAAGCTTTAAAAAATTATAAACCGACAAGGTATAATGTTATAAAATATAAAATTATAATCAAAGCAAAATACTGGCGAGGAGCAGAAAAAAAGACAACACCCTTAGATGTTGAAATTGGAATACCTTTTAAATATTTATTTTCAACTAAAGGATTTGATAAAACCATCAAAGAAAAAATTAAAGCAACAGAAGCAAAACAATAGGAAGTAGAAAATGAATTAGGAGATTCAAACTTAGTATTCAACTCTTTCCAAACTTTAGTGATTGATTATTGGAGAGGATTACCACCCAATCCTAAATCTTATATTCGTACACCCTTTAAATCTAAAAATGTTATAAACATACAGAATAATGATAACAAATGTTTCATCTGGTCAATACTTGCACATTTACATCCTCAAGCTGAAAACCCTCAAAGAGTTTCAAAATACAAACAATATGAAAATGAATTAATATTTCCCAAAGGATTCAAACATCCAATGAAACTAGAAGACATTCCAGAATTTGAAAAATTAAATAATCTTAAAATTAATATTTATGAACATATTAAAAATAGAGAAATTATTCCAATTTACATTTCTGATAGTGGAACCGAAAACCCTAGAGAAATATATCTTTTAATCTTGGAACAACAAAATAATCAACATTATGTTTTAATAAAAAACTTTCAAGCTTTTACATCACCAGAGAATCCAACTAGTGGAGGAGGAACATGTAAAAGATGTCTTCATTATTCAACAACTAAAAACTCTATGATTAAACATACAAGATTTTGTGAAAAAGATGATCCAGCTTTAATTAATATGCCTAAAGATCCCAAGATGCATTTTAAAAACTTTTCAAATTTACTACAAACAGTAGAAGTGCTTTATGGAGACTTTGAATCTATAAATCGTAAACAAGATTTGGTTAAACAATATTTAAAAATAATAGAAAAAAATAAACTCATGGATTCATGGAACTCCTCAGGAGAGAAGATGAAACCAGAGAGGATGAAAGCCTTTCTAAGAAAAAGAAGCAAACCTAATAGTGTTAAAAAAACTAAACAATTACCATCTGCTTATAAATTATTATTTAAAAGTAATTATCCTGAACTCATAGAATCTAGAGAATATACATTTCAAGGAACTTCAGAAGATGTTTTAAATAATTTTACTAAAAGTATAAATGATCTAGAACATGAAATATTTAAAGTATTAAAAACAAAATATGAAATAAACCTTTCAACCGAACAATGGGAAGAATATGAAAATTCTTCAAATTGTTGGATGTGTAAACAACCATTTGAGAATCAACTCTTTGAGGATCAACTTCTTGAGGAACCTCCAAATAATGAAACTATTGAAGAAGAAGAACAAAGAATGTTTCATGAAAGACAACTACAATCTTCTGAAAAATATAAAAGTCCCCGATCATGATCATTTAAAAAAGGAAAATAATTATCGAGGAGCAGCCCATAAAAATTGTAATCTTAATTGTCATACTCCTAAATTTGTACCTGTTATATTTCATAATCTTTTTGGTTATGACATACATCTATTTATTAAACAATTAGCAGAAAATGCTAAAAACTCTTTCAAAGTTATAGGACTTACAAAGGAAAAATATAAATCAGTAGAATATGGAAAATTAAAATTTATAGACTCGTTAAACTTTTTCCAAATGTCTCTAGATGCAATAGCAAAAACAATGAAACCAGAAAAATTTAAAATCGCTCGAGAATTCTTGGAAAGAAATATATTCCTCCAGAAGAATATCCTACATGCTTAGCAAAAGGAATATATCCTTATGACTATGTTGACTCGTTTGAAAAATATAATGAAACAAGTCTTCCTAGCCAAGAAGATTTCTCTTCACAACTTCAAAATATCATATTACAGATCAAGAATATTCTCGAGCAAATAAAATGTGGAATTATTCAAGTGTAAAACTTTAGGAGACTATACAAATATGTACTTATCCCTAGATGTTTATATTCTAGCAGATTGCTTTGAAGAATTTACAAACTCTTTTGTTCTTAAACCTTACAATTATATAACAGCTCCTTCTTTAGCTTGGGATACTTTATTATATACAATTTGGACTTCAGATATGGAAGAATCTGATAAAATTATAGATCTTTTAACTAACCTCGATATTTTTAATCAAATTAAAACAAACATTAGAGGAGGAGTCTCTTCAGTAATGGGTAATCGAGAAATAAAAGCTAGAAATGCAATAACTACTAGCAGAATGCTTTCAAAGACCTCTGATCCTTATATAAACTTAACAATGAGGAATTAAAAGAATTATTAGAAACAATGAAAAATCCTATATTTATACTTTATATAGATGCAACAGCTTTATATTCAGGAATAATGACTCAATATTTACCAATGAGTGACTTTCATGAAATATACTCTGAAGATTCCTCAGAAGAATCTCAGAAGCACTCTTGTAAAAGAAATACTTTCAACTCCTAAAGATTCTCCAATAGGTTACTTTGTAGAATGTGACTTATTATATCCAGATGATATAAAATCAGGAACAAGATATTTCCCTTTAGCTCCTGTAAGAAGAAAGATTGATATCAACGAACTTTCTGAATGGCAAATCTCACAAGATAAACCTCCAACAATGAAACTTCTTTGTGATCAAACAGATCGAACTTATTATCTTTGTCACTATAGACTCCTCCAATTTTATCTTTCACGAGGTATGATATTAAAAAAAGTTCATAGTGTCATAAGATTTAAACAAGCTCCATTCATGAAAGCTTTTATCGAGGAGAACATTAGGTGCCGAAACATTGCAAAAAGAGAAGGTAACCTTTTTAAAGATAATAATTATAAACTTTTAAACAATTCAGTCTTTGGGAAAACAATGGAGAATGTTGATAAATATACTCATATTGAACTCCTAACTAATACTCATAAAGATATTAAGCGTTATAATCGTATGCTAGGAAAGCCCTACATTTAAAAACGCACAAGTATTTTCTGAAAGTCTTACTGCAATAGAACTAAAGAATTTTGAGAAAACATACAACAAACCAATATTTATAGGGTTTTCAATTTTAGAACTTTCAAAATTACAAATGTATGAAACATATTATAACATCTTACAACCTATATATGGTTCTAATATATCAATGCATGCAATGGATACAGATTCAATGTTTTTAACAATAAAAACTCATGATTTACAAAGAGATATAGCTGAAAATCCTATACTTTCAAATTTAATAAATTCATCTGGAGAATTATTTTCGTTTAAAGATGAAAAACCTTTTACTCCTATAGAAAATGGAATATTTATTCGTTCTAAACAATATTCATACGAAACATTTACAAATCCTGAATTTATAACTCGAAACATTTATATTTAAAACCCCAGAAACAGAGGAATCTTTTACACATAAATATCCTATATTCCCTAAAGGACAAGAAGAAAAACCTGTAAAGGATAACAGATGTAAAGGAATACAGAGATCAGTTGCAAAGAATCTTTCTCATCAAGATTATATAGATACATTAAACCCAGGTCATAAAGATAAAATTGATGAAATACATCAACTTAAAAGTGAAAACCATGATATTTACTTGATAGAATCCCAAAAAAGTATCATTATCAAATTATGATGATAAAAGATTCATCCTAAGCGATTTAAAGACAACTCTTCCTATAGGAAATAATTTAATCCCTATAATAAAAAATCTTGCTAGTTTGAATAAGTTATATTTATAATGTTGAAATCATTTATCCCGAGAGAGAAATCGAGAAGCCTTTATATTCTCAAGTTTTTAATCCTATACGTATGGAACTTAAATATTTTAATACTGATCCTGAATATATAAAAGGTCTAAGTGATAAAGAATTTAAAGATCATAAAGGTTCTAAAAATTAAATTCGAAAAGTTAACATCAGATTCTATCAAATGATTTTTTTCTTTTAAAAATGTCAACAATTAATTTAAGAGTGACAACATCAACCTTTTGAAGGGCAATAAATTTTTTTATGTATGATTCTTTAGCCACTTCTCTCGTTTAATTTTTTTAGAATATTCATTACTTATAACATTAGCACTTTTTAATCTTATAACCTCATTTTTAATATCTTGTATTATTTGATTTGATTTCATTATTTCATCATCAGTTAAGATTCCATCTTCTAAAGCTTTTAATTGAAATAAAAATAATTTAGAGATTCCTAATTCTATTGATAAACAAACTTCACGATATAAACTTTTCTTTTTAGAAGTATAAGATAATGAAAACTATTTCAGTCAAGAAACCATCAGCTACAGAAATACTTCCAAGTATTACAGGTGCTATTGTTAAAACTGGTAAAGTTATAGGTAAAATAACTGTTAATATTGCAGATGCAATCCTAAAGAATAACCTATAACTTTAAAACTGTATTCCCTTTATTCCATCTATTTTTAATTTTTTTATAATGCTTTAATAAATCTTGTAAATGTAAGGTTTCTGATTTAAATTCTTTTACTTCATAATTTCAAGTTCTGTGGGAGCCGAGGCCTTGGTAGAATAATATCCTGATGATCTCAATTCTGGGTAAATTTTTTCTTCTCTTACTTCTCCATTTTAATAATTAAAAAAATAAGACTTTATTCTTCTGAGCACCATCTGGTACCAATACTCGGATATCAAAAGAAACTCTTGTTGAGAGGATATCTTTATACAATTCTCTCAATGCTTTACGAACTTCATCAACATCAACCTTTTTTTCATAAAATATTAAATCTATATATTGTACAAGTGTGCTTTTAAAAATAATATTCTTACTTTTAACTTTATGTAGTCCATGTGAATGAGTATTAACATACCAATCTCCGTGTGGTAAATCATAACTAGTCATTATAACATCACCCTTTTCAAGCTTACTATTATAATCACATTTCACAAACCATTTCATTCTTTCATTATCATCATCAAACAAAAAGAAATAAGGATCAATAATCTTTACAACCATAAAAACACCCCATTCTTTACTGTTTGTTGTTATTAAACTTGGTTCTATAAAATGTTTATATGTATGCAGACCCGAATTAACATCTTCGTAGGCCCTAGGCACTTTTAGCTTGGGAGACCCTCTCGCATAATTTTTTTGTCAGTACAGTATCCCTAATGAAGTCAGCTATATCGCTAATTTTTTAAAATTTAAATTTAAGAATTTAAGAATTTAAATTTGCGTATTTAGTAGCTGTGGATTTATGGTTGCAATTGTTTTTTGTACTTTTTGTAGTTTACTTTTTTACAATTAGTTTTTCAGAAAAATTTAAGAATTATAATAGTGTTTATTCTTTGTTAAAGTTATCTATAGTTATGTTATTTATAAACGATAATATTTCTGTAAACTGTAAATATTAATTATTTAAAAGTAAGTTCTTCTTTTTTAAATATATAATAATTTAATAAAAATATTAATATATATGTAATTCCAAATATAAATTATTTAATAGTAAATCAAAAAACAAGTGATTTGTATCAAAAGGAATTCTAATTGAAGTACATATATTAAAAAGTTCCAGTTGTATTAACAATAATAAAAACAAGCATCTCTATATAAAATCTATAAAAGTGTAGATTAAGTATATTGTTCATAGAACTGAAATTCTTGAAGTAAGTATACATAATATTAAATATTTTCCTCTAACTATAAAAATTATATTTAGTTTAGCCAGTTTAAAATTTAAAGAAATGTCTGACGGATATAAGAGAAAACATGAGTCAGGCTCAGAAAGCGTAAAAAGAAAATTGTCAAAGAAGAAGCATTGAAAAACATGAAAGGTTCACTACTCAAATATATAACAGGAACAAGAGGAAATAATGAAAGCTGTTCTACAAATGTAAACGAATTTATTGGACCAGAAAACCAAAATCAAAATAAAACTTCAGAACAATTATCATGTGGTAGTAGTGGTACAGAAGATATTAGTACTGATAAACAGGGCACGTATACAGGTGAGACAGAGGTAGTAGAAGGTCAAACTTCTGCCGAAATAATTATATCTTTAGAGGATATATAATAGAAATATCTAATGAAATATCAAAAGTTAATTTAAACTTAAAATATAATAATGATCCAGCTAATTGGGATATTACTGCTGATCTCATAAATTATTTTTCTGAAAATAAGCCTTCGCAAAATATAGATTTCAATTTTCTTGAAGGTTAGAAAATATGGAGACAAAACCAGATATCCACGTAAAGAATATTTTATCAGGAAATTAACAAATGGGGAAACAATCGAAAGAGACTGGCTTATATATTCTCCATCAACTGGAACAGTACATTGTTATATCTGCAAGCTTTTCCCTAGAGTGAACGTGAACGTAATCTCAATCAATTAAAATTGGATTTGATGATTGGAAAAATGCAATGTCCAGGATTACATCACATGAAAAATCAAAAGATCATCTTGACGCAGTATCAGCTATGTTTCAATTACAGAAGAACAGTAAAATGATGTAGAACTACAGAAAGAGAAAGATAAATTATGTAAATACTGGATTGAAGTTTTAAAGAAGATAGTTGCCGTAATAAAATTTCTATCTGAAAGAGGTTTTGCCATTCCGTGGGAATAATGAAATTCATAATTGTTCTAATAATGGAAATTATCTTGGTTGTATCGATCTTATAGCCGAATTTGATCCTTTTTTAAAGGAGCATATTCGAAGACATGGAAATCCTGGAAGAGGAAATGTTTCCTATTTATCTAATATTATATGTGAAGAATTTATTGGTATACTAGAATCAAGGTAACAACGCAGATAATATCTGAAATTAAAGAAGCGAAATATTATGGAATCAGCATTGATTCAACTCCTGATATTAGTCATATGGACCAGATTACCGTGATAATTCGGTATGTCCTTAAATGTGGAAATGTGGTTGAACGATTTTTAAAATTTATTGCAATTGAACAACACGATGGAAAATATTTATTCGACATTATACGACATACTTTGGAACATCATAACATAAGTATTGGAAATTGCAGGTCCAATCATATGATAACGCCAGTAATATGAGCGGCATATATACAGGTGTACAAGCTAGATTTAGAGAAATAAATAAACTGGCGGAATGGGTTCCATGTGCTGCACATAGTCTTAATTTGGTGGGTTCAACTGCTGTGGAGTGTTGCCTGGAAGCAGTAAAGTTTTTGGAATTTTAGAAGCAATATATACTTTTTTTTCCGCTTCACCACAGAGATGGTCCAAATTTAAAGACAATATGAAAGAAAATACTTGTGTTGTAAAAAATTATCAGAAACCAGATGGTCTGTACGACATGATGCTACTAAAGCTCTATTCATGAATTATTCAGAAATTCAAAAAGCATTGTTTGAAATAACTGAAAGCGAACGTCAGCCTGCAGTGGCTGTGCAGGAAGCTAAATCTTAATAAAAAACCTGAACAATTTTGAAACAGCATTGATGTGTGTTATTTGGAATGATTTAATTGCAAAATATTAATATTGTCAATAAAGCTCTGCAGGAGACTGGCATAGAATTATGTACCATTGTCAAATTATTTAAAACTCTCATAGCTTACTTTCATGGTATTCGTATAGAGTTTGATAAATTTGAACCATGGCAAAAAAACTTACAACTTCCGAATATAAACAAACTACACAACGTAAACGAATAAGAAATAGATTTTTTGACGAAGTTTTAGACAACACCGATCCTAGTTTGAGCCTGAGTGCAAGTAACAAATTTCGTATTGAATCTTTTTATATAATAGTAGATAAACTTATTATTGAGATGCGTAAACGTCTTGAAGCATACGGAATGTTATATGAAAGGTTTATTTTTTAGTGGACAGAACTTTGACAAATGATGAAATAGTTTCGAAAGCAAACAAGTTAGTGCAAATATATTCTTCAGATGTTGAAGATGCATTTTGTGACGAGTTTTTATTATTTTCACGATGTATGGAGATAAAAAATCAGTGAACGAAATGTTAGTTGCACAAATAAATGATAAATTAGTTACCAGTTTTCCCAATGTAAATATTGTGTTACGAATTTATTTATCAATATTTGGTACGAATGCGGAAGGGGAACGTAGTTTTTCAAAGCTTAAAAGAATTAAAAATTGTCTCCGATCAACTATGGGGCAGGAACGATTGTTCAGCACTAACACTTTTATCTATTGAAAGTGATTTAATGCGAGAGATTAGTTCGATGAGGTTATTGTCGAATTCGCAAATAAAAAAATGCAGAAAAGTTATTTTAGATAATAATTGAATAAATTGTTTACTAAATTATGTTTTTTTTTTATATATTTTTTGAAAATAAATTTTTAATTATTATGAATTAAATCAATTTTTTTTCATGCTCTGGTTAAATATTTATAATAACATTTTTCGTATAGTATAAATACATATTTCGTAGGCCATTTAATATTCGTAGGCCCTAGGCACTGTGCCTACTGTGCTATGGGATATAATGCGCGCCTGTATGTATGGGGTAATAATGTTTTATTCTGTTCTAATTCAGCAGCTCTTTTTCTAATACTATGTGTGGTGTTAATGTGTGTTCCATGAGACTCTAAATTTGAAATTCTTTTATTAAATGATGTAATCATCTCATTTATTATATTATATATTGTATTAAATTTAGTATTCATAATTTGTTTATCTTTAGAATTTAATATGCTAGTATTTAACTTTACAACTTGTTTCAGTTAACAGACTTTGTAACTTGTCAAATTTATCATTAAATCGTTGTTCGATATTATTAAGCTTTGATTCCATTGAATCAAATTTTTGTTGTAATGAACTTTCAATTCTTGTTGTTGTTAAATCAGTATATTTTTTAACACCATCTACATATTTCTTATTAACTGCATCAGCTTCATCAGTTGGAAAAGATAATTTCTTATCTTGTGTCCATTTAAAATTAAATCACCTTCATGAATCACCTCTTTCATTAATATATTTATTTCTGTTAAAGTTAATATTTCTTCTGTATTAAACCCTGTTTTTATTGTTCCACCACCTCTATTACATGAATATAAGAACTCATTTATTAATAATTTAAATGAATCTTCAAACCTGTTTCAAATGTAAATACATTGAAATCTCTTCTCCATTAAAATCAATCAATTCTCTTCTTGATAAGAATTTTAAAATTAATATCCATTATATATTTTCTACATAAAGGTAAATAATTTGGAGGATTCATTCTCTTCAACTATTTTATATCCCATAGGAACTGTGTTTGAGGGAAAGGAATATAAAACATTTGTTTGTTTACCATAATTATAAGAACCTGTTATACAATCACAATGAATATTTATTGTGTTTGTATTTATTATTTTTATAATATTTTCTGATGTTATTATTTTATCTCTTTATTTTATATCCATAGGTTTAAATCCTAAAACTGTGTGAAAGAAACAATTATCTAAAAAAACTAATTTTTATATTCTTCAAAGTCATTACACATTTTGAAGTTGGTATATCCATTTTAATTTTAATACCTTCATGTGTTTTTTTAGAAAGTATATCATTTAAATCTTTTATCTCATATGCCCCAGGTTCTATTGTTATAATTTCTGGTTTATGCCCATCACGAGTTTGAATAGTAAATTTATTATTATCTTTAGTTATATTAAAAATAGTATTATAAGCACAAAACCATAATAGCCCCAATTCATATTTAAATTTTGATCTAATTTAATTGAATCTTGAAAGTTTATAGTAAAGTCTGATTCTTTTGAATTTATAGATAAAGTTCTTGAATATTTATCTACATTATGTTTACCATTTTTTTTAATTATCTTCCGGAGGGTTGTGAAGCTCCATTTCTTTAGTAGTAAATTCATATAGTTAAAAATCCTTATAGTAAAAATCCTTATAGTAGAGATTCTAGATCATTATAAATTTCTTGAATTATAGATTCAAAATCCTGCGTATGCCCCTTCCCTCTCCTTATTCAATCTATACAACACATATAAACTTAAAATACCACATATTTTTAGTATTCAAAGGTTGAACTTGTAAAGAGTTAAAAGTATATAACCATTTGGGGAATCAATCGGAGAACCCCTCAAGAGATAATCTTCAACTTCTTTAGTAGGTTTAATCCCAAAAGAATCAAAGTAGATAGATTTCTTATATATACAAACCCAATGAGATCCTTTTTCATTTGAATTTTGATAATTGATTATACATTCAGGGGACTCTCCAGACTTGATAATTCATCATTCATAATATTTTTAATTTTTAAATTAAATAATTTGCATAATCTTTAAATCAAAATTTGTTTTGCATTTATTCCAAATGTTTTTAAAAAATCTAAATATTGAAGGAGTCATTTTGTATTTTAAAACTTCGTATTTATAACTTCGTATATTTATTAAATTTATCTTTTGAAATTATTCCTTGTTTTTAACAAATCTTTAGAAATCTTTAAAATATCAGAATCTAAATTATTATGTCCTGCTTTCCTTGCAGCTAATAGTTTTCTTAATTCAATAAAAAGATTGATGGGATCCAATCCCTCTCCTCTGTAACAACATAACCCTTTCATTTTTATTTAAATAATTCTTTAAATCTTGAAATATATTTTGCTTTAGAACTAGCTCTTATTAATCTTATTAAATTAAATATTTTTTAATTTCTTCAACATCATCTGAAGAATATCCACAAAGTAATCTATAAAAATCATCTGTAAATTCAAAGTCTAAATATTCATTATTATAAACATTTGTGAATGAATACGTGATTATTTTTCGAATTTGAATATAAAGTAAAGTTTTGTTATTAATTGTTATTATTTGATATCCTTCAGTATTAGTATTAAATGTGGGTCTAATTGAAGGAGGTAAATCATCTCTAATTTTAGGATCAACTTTAAGAGGTTGTTTGTTTTTAAAAACATTTCTTCTTCTTCCACATTAGAAATTCTTCTGCGTTTTCTTTGATTTCTTTCAGGTTGTTTTCACTGGATTCTTTTTCTTTATCCTGCCACTCTAGTTCTTTTATTTTTTTGTTTTTTATCTTCTAACTCTTAAATTTGCTTGCTCATTGAAATCTTCCAACTCTTTTATAGCTTTAATTGTTGGCCCCTGTTGTTGTGTTATTACCTCATTAATATTATAGATTCAGCATGTTGAGTTGTATCTTTTTTATTATATTTATCTTGTTCTGATTGTAATTTTTTTAAAAGTGCTAATCTTTCTTCATATACCATTTTAATGGTATCAAAATGGTATCATAGTTCGAAGGGCTTCAAGTATATACCTTTACCATTTTTAGTTTTACAAAGGCATCCATTCTTTAAAGATTTACATATTTTTTTAAATCTTCTTTATCTTTTGAAGATAAAGATTCAGATGTAGAAATTTGATTTTTAAAAAATCATTTTAACCTCTACCTTTATAAGGATCAAGATAGAGACCTTTGCCCTGAGACTTTTGCCGACTCCCCTCATATGGATTAAGATAGAGACCCTTTCCAGCGGACACTCCCCTTTAGCTTGCCCTACCTTCTTCATTGAATCGATTTCAGTTTGTAGTTTTTTCTTTTCTAGGTCTGTTCTGTGAGATTCTTTAGCTTTTTGAACTGTAGTTGCAATTCCTCCAGCTATTCCAGCAGCACCTGATAAACCAGCAATGATTGCAGGTATTAAAGCAGCTAATGGAAGAATACCACCTTCTTTAGCTTCGTGGAGCTTCGCTCTAACTTGTTCTTTTACATGTTTTCCAATAAAATATTTTTTAACATCAATTACTACTGATTTATTTTTATTTGAATTTATTAATCTTGCAAAGATTCTTCAGTTGTCATTTTATAATAAACAAAATGGATATTTGGAAACCAATTTTAAATAGACATAAGAGTAAATTAATAATAAAGTATTTCCTGATAATTTTAGATTATTAATTGTTGGTCTTCTGGATGTGGAAAGAATGTACTTGTTTTGAGAATGTTACTTGAAGATGATTTTTTAGATTATTATAATTTAATCTTTTATTCTACAACCATAAATCACCAGAATTACAACTTTTGAAATGTGGATTTGAAAATAAATTAACTAAAAAAGCAATAATGATATTTTAAAAATCAACATAGATGTCCTGAAGAAGTTTTCAACCTTGTGATATGGTTGATTGTATAAGAAAAATATTTTAGAATCAGATATTAGTAATAAAAATGATTATATTTGTGAAGAAGGGCAGGAGGCAATTCAAGTTTTATTCTCTAATAAACCTGAAGATGTTTTACATTGTGATTTACTTCCTAAGAGAAAAAAGAATCTAGTTATATTTGATGATGTTGTCAACATGAAAAATCAAGAGATTCAAAGAGTTACTTTACAAGAGGAAGACATAATAATTGTAATGTTTTTATATATCTCAAACATATTATGCTTTAGATAAAAACTCTATAAGAAATAATTCTAATTGTTTTATATTTTTTAAATTAGATAGGCGTGATAAGAATATGATTTATAATGACTTATATTTCAAATGTTGAACCTGATAAGAATATTTGATATGAATGTTGATAATCATTGGAAAGAAAAATATAATTATATTTATTTGGATAGAGAAGAAGCTGAAATATGGAAAAGTTTGTTTTAGGGCTGTCGACTTAAAAATCTGTTTTCTGTAGTTCATTATTATAAAATCTACCTAATATTTTTTCATATTTAAATCAATGATGCTATATGTTATTGGAGTTGTATAATGTATTTTATTTATAATAAAAATTTCATTTGTCCATTTTGCTGTGAATCCTTTTTCAAATTATTTTTATATTTAAATATTCTTACTCGGTCACCAATTTTAAACTTTGGTTTTTCAATAACATCATTTTCAATATTTACCACTTTAATGGTTTCAGGCTTCATGGAAGCATTTAAAGGTGTTAATTTTATAGAACTATGTACATCATTATATATTCATTTACAATCTTTTGTAACAATTCATTGTTCCATTTTTGTTTTCCAATAGGAGTAAAATATTCCACGTTTTATTTTTTAATGTTCTATTTAATCTTTCAACACGACTGCTTTTCCTTCGTTTTCTGTTGAATATAATTTAATATTCATTTTCATTTAAAACTTTGTTAAAAACTTTGTTATAAAATTCTGTTCCTTTATCACACCATAAATATTTTGGAATTCTTTTTGTTGTTCAAATATATTTTTCAAATGCTTCTGTAATAGAATATCCATGTTTTATTTTCTAAACATCTTGCAAAAGCAAATCTTGTATATAAATCTATTACTATTAAAATTATTTTATATTTTTCAGGGTCTGATATTTGGTTGGCATAAAGACTAATCAGCAGACCATGTTTGATCTTTTTCATGTACTTGAATTTTAAATATTTTTTATTTTTTCTAAATTCATGGTGTAATTCGTTGGCATATTTTATTTCTGATTCTGTTGGGGTTTGTAAACTAGTCTTGGCTGTACTCTCGAGGGATCTTTCAATCTCTGCTTGTTCGATAATTTTATTAGCAACATCTTTTGCTTTCCTAGGAAGTCTTGCACCCATGGTGATCGGACTGTGTCCTAAGCCTATGAAAATCTTACCTTTCATTGCTAATTTAACTAGAGCTCTTGAATCTTTTCTTGGGTTGATGGATTTTGTATATTATTTAAATCATGTATTAACTTCACATCTGCAACATGTCTATCTCTAAGATTTGTTGAATTGTAAGCAATATCATGTTTTAAAGCTGCTTGGTCGATTCTATTTATTGGTTCTTGCCTTGTTTAGGATTTTTTTTCATCTAATCTATACTAATCTTGTTCCTGGCCCGTATAATTGTGTTTAAATAAATGTCTTTCACCTGGATATTTTTCTGTAGTAAAAGGTTTTAATATTGAAGATGTTGTTTTTGGAAGATTGTAGATCACCTCCTGTAATATCAACTTCGTATGTTTTTTAGTTTTAAGATGACGTTGGTTTTATGGTGTTTTGTAACTTGACAATTACAAGTTTCGCATCTCCAATAGGGTTATTTAAAGACATTTTAAAATGTTAAAATATCAGGGATTATATCAGAATCTCCCCTAACATTTTCAATAATTGAAATCTTTCCACCATATAATTTCATTTCTATTTTCTTTTCTTCTAATATTAATGTATATACTTTAGCTTTAAATTAGAATCCTGTGTACATGAAGTGTAACATCAACATTATTTATGGCTAGGCGATCATCTTGGTCTGAAACATTTATACAAAATATAGAATATAAATTTTTGAAATCTTCTAAACTTAATTGCGGTTCAACTTTGAAATCATAACATGTTCAAATATATTTAGATATGGGAATATGTTTTCATTATTTTCAATATTAAATTCCATTCTATTTATTGGATAATAAGAACTATTTAATTGAATTTGGATTGTTTTTAAATTATCATTTCCAATCTTTTGAATAAACAAGGTGTTATTTTTTTGAAATGATGGATCTGTTTCTTTGAATCCAATCAAGATATATCTTGGTCGCGTATGCTAAATTTGCCACTTATAGAATATGTTGAACCCTCTGTCATACTAAATTCACTACAGATTCTATTTAAATAATTTACATTTCATAATTTGTTGGAATTTAATCTTTCAAGGAGTTTGATTCAGAATGTGGGTTTAATGTCCATTCAGGTATATGCAATTCAAGTGTTTTAATTTTAATTTAGCTGTTGTGTCTGCAGCTCCATAGACAATCTTTTATCACCTTCTACTCTATATACAGATGAGTTCCTATAAAAACATTATGAAGTATGCGATTATAGTTTTTGAAGGAATGCCGAACAAGTGTTTTAATTCAAAATAACCTTCAAATTTTTTAGATTTATAAAGTTCAGCTCTTTTATGGTAACCATGGTTTACATCTAAACCATCTTTATCTAAAATCCCCTTTATTAACATCAGGAATCCAACCTGTTAATTCACCATATTCGTTTTTATAATCACAACCAGTCAAAATAAAATTTAACATTGTAGAATATACTCCTGGATGTAAAACAGTTTCAATTTCTGATGATCCTAGTTAATCTCATGTTGGAGATAAATGTGGAAAGAAATTATTTTCTAGGGTTATATCTTTGTTTGCTTCAATTTCTAATTCAATTTTATATAATTTGGCATTACAAATATCTATGGGTTTGATGTTTGAAGAGATTGAAAAACTATATCACCCCTAAGATTTAAGTTTGCAATAGATCCTGAAGTTGGCGAGATTTTTAAAATATCATTTTTTTTAATTTCATAGAGTAATTCTTTTATTATAATAAGATTTAATTTATTTTTTTCTTGAATTTTGAGATTTATATTATCATTTTTATATATTAAAATTAATATATCCAATAAAAAAAATATTTATAAAATGACTGACTTAATTGAAGATATGACGAAGAAGGGACATGAAGTAAACATAAGAGAAGTGAACAAGAAGAGCAAGAAGAACCAATTGCGAATAGTATCAAAGGTTGCTGGTAGGAATGAAAAGTATCGAC
>CAUHTR010008031.1:0-24742 GCA_959609185.1 Schmidtea polychroa
TTGGTGAAGAAATACTCCATTTAAAATCAATTTATGATGCCAATATACAAAACAAATCTCTCTCGCCAAAGTCCGAGGAGAAAAATTTTTTTTCACGCTCTTGGCAGGGGCCCCAGCAAGAAGTATATTCCCGGGCCCCAAAAGTCCTCTCGGCGGCCCTGTATATATATATATATATATTTCCAATAGGTGAACTTTGAACACTAATGACACAGACATACACGAAAAAGAAAGAGATTGATGTTGATGAGATACATTGGATGTTGAGGTGAAGTGGTACCATATTCCACAAATTATTGCAATTCCAGATTTTTGAATACGTTTTTTTGAAATAAAAAGTGGCAGATAATGATAATATTTAAACAGCGTAATTTTGTTTATTTACTCTATGATACACATCTCATTTTAATTTAAATAATTAAAAAATCTTAATAAAACACAGAAATTTAATGTGCATGTTTGAGGTACTACAATATAAACCACATACAATTTAATAGTTGCAGGAACTACCTAATGGAAAATCATTTTATTTCTAAATGTTCTTTTCTGTCGTAACATAATATTTTATATTTTCATATTTTATATTAATTAATTAATGTTATTTGTATATAATTAAAAATAATTTGTATACATATTAAAATAGAAAAAATAATCTTTCAATCACAGCGACAAAATGAAGATTAAAAGTAAATAAAGACAAATTGGTGTAAAACTACATTTATTAGATTTTATTTGTGGAAGTTATGAAATTCATTATATTATATTCTCTTTATCAACAATTAAATAAATCTTGTTTTATTTCTTGACAGGGTATTTTACATTTATTATTTGTTGTTTCGATTTCTTCCTTAACTATATATAAAATGCATGAATATATTGTATCTTTCCTTCTATCTTTATTGCTACTCTTATTATTTTATCTGATTAAATTTACTGCATGCTGTTTCTACTTAATTGTTATGTAATAAATATATTGCTAACTTTATACTCTAATAACAATAATAATCTTCAAAACTAATAAATTAAATTAAATCAAATTATTCAAAAAACTGTATTTATTATATATAATATATAAACAACTGTTTAGTTTTATAAGAACTTTTTTTTCCAATTTCACCACTGATTTATTTCCATTGTATTTATTAAAAAAGAGCTTGAAGACTATAAATCAGTAAATATATCAAAGACATCGATATATTTACTAATTTATAGTCTTCAAGCTCTTTTTAATAAAAACTGTTTAGTTGTTTATCTCAGATATATAAATTGTTGATAGAACCACCAACTTAGTAAAGATCACATGATGTGATATGTCATATCGATATTTGGCACAGATAGCGTTAGACGTGCATATCAAGCCACTAGCTAAAGTGGTTAATAGAGAAAATAGTCGAGTTTCATACATAAAAGACAAAATCATAGACGTAACATATCGTAATACTAATTTTGAAAACAATATTAAATTTCGAGTATCACTAATTTCGTTTTGTCTATTTTACTTTCTGCTTTAGCATCTATATGATTCATTTGACATTGAGAACAGTTCATATTCAATCGTAATAATACATTTGAATACATTAAAAAAAATTTTAACTTTAAATATTAGTGTATTTTAATTATTGATTGATATTAAATTTAATAATTTTGTTACATTATTAAATATTCTAACAATGTCAAATGATTCCTTTACCATCAACTATAAAACTTGATTGCCTCTTCTAATTGATGAATCTAGTTCATTTACTTTGTTGCTTCGGTATAGTGTTACTAAAATAATCAGAGTTCTATTAAAACAAACTATTATTTATTTAAACAGAAAGTCAATGTAGCTGCCTTCATTTGACGTTTTCCAATTAGAGACAGGAAGGAAATTTCAATTATAATTTTTCGTTGAACTAATTGTTCATTTAATCTTGTGAAATTTTCCTAACTACGCATTTCTTTTTTATAACATTATTTCAATAACTACAGCTGATTTATATTTCATAATATAAAGTCTGATTTTTCCATTTTTAAAAATTTTTTAAAAATTTAAATTCAAGAAATGCTTTTGAATAAAAGTTTAATCCCACGTACAACTGGGATATTTTATATAAAATTCATGATAACGTTTTCCACTTTAAGATTTATTTTATTGTATAACCACGGTACTTATCTACATAAATAAATATAATGTTTTGCATTTTGAATAATTTAATTTAGGCGACACAGAAATGTTAATCACTGTTCTTCACCACAGTACTTGTTATGATCTAATGCCCGAAAGTGGAAAGTTGGTTGTCCTGGATAGTAAAATACAAGTATATGAAATTACTATATCTATTTTATTTATAATTCACTAAAAGATTGATAGAGGATTTAAAGCCTTGATTGATAATAATGTTGATTTGGCCCCGATTTGGTGCAATGAAAATCTTGATTTTATCGGCATGTTGACAAAAGAAGATCAAATTCATTTCTTATCAATAGCTCTACAATTGAATCAAGATAATAGTGAAATGGAGAAGCACATGGAACAGCTATCTCAAGAAAAAATAGAAAATTGTATCGGTAATTTTGAATTAGAATTAAAAACCTCAATTTGAGAATAATTAGCAAGAGATCCTTTAAGGCATGAATTACAACTGGTTTACCCTGAAAATACTGTGGCATTGGCTTTAAAAAAATTAGAACAAAGTCCATATAATAAGGCACTTGTTCTTGACGGGCAGAGGTCAGGAAATGCTCTTTTTATTTTAGATCATAGCATTATTTTATCGTTTCTTTTAAATGCTTCAAAAGCTGGTCTTCCTTTACCATTGGTGTTAAAGGTTAAAATATTTTTGAACTTGAAATATAAATTTTTATATTAATAATAAAGACCACTGTAGGCGTGACTGAATTAATGTTATCTCGGAAGTTTCTTACTAAATACCAAGTAACGAAGAATGATGATTTACCTTCATTGCTAGAAAAGATGAATAATAATCCACACCATTGTGCTCTAGTATGCGTGGAAGCGTCAAATACCAGTGCTTGTTCATGTAAATATGATTGTGTAGCTGTCATCACCGTAGATCATATAACAGTTAGTTTTTTTTGTAAATTAATATTATGAATTATTTTTAAACAAGTTCTGTTTGTTAATTAATCTGATCAATTCTAATGTATTTGTAAAATTTTTACAAATCTCAACTCCCCAGTCATTAACTTGTAAAACTGAAACGGAAAAACAAAAATATATTTTATCTTAAATTCAAGATATTCCTTTCAATTTTGTACATTGACAATTTTCATATAAATTTAGAAAAATCTAGAATAAAAAGATGAACTGTTAACATTTTTTTGTTTTTGTCCACCTTTGACCTGTTTACTTTTAATCTTTCATTTACTTTCATTATCATTTTAAATCAAATATATATTTTTAATAACAATTTTTATAATGAAAATAAATGAAAATGTTTTAATCAAATTTTGAAACAACCAAGTAATTAAAATTTTCACCATTTGCAATAAATCCAGTTCTTTTTTTCTGTCATGATGTCGATTTTGATAGTTGAATTTAACAAACACAAATAAAGGGGGAAAACAGAAAGAGGAAGTTAGTTTTGAAGTTAATTATTTTAGTAATTTTTTAATAATATTTTTATCATTTAGTCTTTTTAATTAGTATTTTAATTTTTTGTTCCTTCTGTTTCTTTCTTACTAATCTGTGATATTTAAATAATATTAGAAAACGATAGAATTTAATTGTGTATATTAAAAAATATTGTAATCAAGTAATTAAACAATAAATTAAATACAATTCAATTCAAACATGTTCGAAAATAATTGTTGATGTAATTATTATTATCGAGGAATTCGTCGTGTTTTTAAACTGTCTATTAACTTCACTTTGTATGTATGTATGAATGTTTGTATGAGCCACGCAAATTTTTCGACGGCAAATTAACCCACTTCTCGTTATCGGATCGAGCTGAAATTTGACAGATAAATTCGTCGTCAAGAACAATGCATTTTTTCAAAATTTCAGATCGATCGAAGGTACTATAATAAACTTTTTTGAAAATTTTCAATTTTATTAATAATTTCAAAATTTCTTTCAAATGATTAATAATAGGTGATTTTTTGCGTAATATTAAACGTTTCATAGTATTGAGCACGCATATTGAAATTTTTATTTTGAGAGAATGTAAAAGAGAATAAAATTATGTTTTTCCTATAAAAATCTTTTAAGTTTTCAACACTGATTTCTTTTCAATTGAAATTGTATTTATTAAAAAGCCTGACTATGAATCAGTAAATATATCGATGTTTTTTTTATATCTTTACTGATTCATAGCCAGTTTTTTAATAAATACTATGTTTTTAGGGTTAGTTTTTTTATTAATTCAAAATACGGAATTTTGGATTTTAATAAATATTATATCGACAAACTTGGTCTTGTTCTTAACAAATATTATTTTAAAAAGTTTGCTTTTAAATCTTTGTTTGACATAATCTAATCTCATTGTCTTTATTATCTTCTAATGTTTTTTATTTTCCACTTGAACCTTCAAAATCATAAAAGTCTGAAATGTATCCTTATTTCGTTGTATTTGATTACTTATAGAAACTGATTAATTATTATTAATGACTCAAATTCATCATTAAGTTTACAGAAGTTTTCTTTTTAATTCATTCTCAAAAATTATTTGAATGCTCAAACTGGAGAATTTATGAATCTTCTCAAAAAGTTTGATTTCAATCAATGAAAATCAAAGAAAAAGCCCACGAGAAATCTTTTTAGTAATTTTACAAATTTTACAATATATCGAGGTGCATTATTTCAAAATATTTCCCAATAAGTGGAAAAATTTTTAAATGAGACTTTTCAAATATGTTTCTTTCTTTGTCGTATTCTAATAACTTAATGAACTTTTAATTGATTATTTTGTGAATGAAATAAATTTCCTCATTTTTTATATCCATAACGCATATTTTTCTGACTATCAGAGTTAAAAAGCGTTAAAATTTAATTAATCGAACCTGATCGTAGCGACATTCAATTGAATTATATTAACTGTTTTGATCTCCGATCCTACTTTGTTAGAAAAATATATATTTATTATTATTATTATTATTATTATTATTATTATTATTATTATTATTATTATTATTATTATTATTATTATTATTATTATTATTATTATTATTATTATTATTATTATTATTATTATTATTATTATTATTATTATTATTATTATTATTATTATTATTATTACTAATCTCTTTTAGCAAATGATATCAACCTCCAAATATTGTAATCCTGCTGATACAGTACAATCCATTTTGAATAACATCACAGATGTAAGTTGCGGAATTTATTTAATTTCTAATTATTAATTTTATGAAAAAGATTAATCAAAAGTTTATCCGATGTACTGAACGAGATTCTGTAATTGATATCATAAAACGTATGAGTAAAGAAAAAGTGAATAATAATATGCATTAAATTTCCTCAGATGATATATTTGTAGGCTTCATTTGCTTTGATTAGCCAGGATTCTACCAAGAGCTGTGTTCATTCAATTATCTCTTCTAAAGAATTGCTTGATTATATCATGAAACATGACCATAACAAATCTCCAACTAGAGAAAGTGTTTTTGGTATTGACAAAATTAAGTGTTTCCGAAGCATATCCTGTTCTGAAGACCCTCAAAAAATCAATGATATAAACCTGTAATTATTTATTACTTTATCAAATTAATATTTTCTTTTTATCTATAAAAAATTTCCATGGCTAGAATTTGGAAAATAAAATTTCCTAATTTTAGTTTTTGTATATTTCTATGAATAATTTGACAACTGTACTTTATTGTTTATAGTCTTTTCACAAATTTAGTTTAATAATGTAAATTATCGAAAATTTTTATGTTTTTTTATTTACATAATTAAAAGGCTATCTACAATTTATCGAAACAGTGTCCATTGAAAATGCTATAAAAAATTAAAGTTTAATTGTTTTAAAAATATTATCTGGAAAGGTGATAATCACATATGAACAAATATAGAAATAAATATAGAATCAGTGTTAGAAGGGGAATAAAAGGCTTATATGTAGCACTCTAAATTACTAAGTATATTCAAGTTTTATCATGGAAAAATCCAAAAAATCCAAAATTATTATTTATTCGAAAAAATAAAAAATTAAATATTGGTTTAGGATTCACTTGCAAATTACTAATAGAGAAATTTCCTGGAAATCAATTTTGTTTTCTCAATTAACGTCATGGTTATCATTAGAGGACAACCGTATTCTTTCTCTAAAACTTCTTCGCTGTTATTATATTACTTGTAAAGACAAAGCCCAAAACTCTTGTTGAATATAATACAAAAATATTTGAATTTTGACAAAATTAAAGGTTACCAAAAAAGAAAAGTTTCTATCAGAGGGATTTTGAGTTATCAAAAATAATTTGGATTAAGTGTAAATGAACTGGCAGACAGTGTTAGAGCTTTGTGATCAGTGCGTATTGTGGATTTGCTTCCAAAAATGTAGTGTTTGAAATGTTGTGTAAAGTGAAATACAGGCAACAATTCTTTTTGAAGTTATACAATAATCGATCTCATGAGTATTCAAACTCTTAGAACCATAAGGTATAACGTTTTCATTATTGAAACTATTTCTTTGTGATAATACAACACCTATGGTGTCGAAACTAGCATCTGTTTTCTTTTCCAAATCCGGATGTGCGTTGATCATATAATATTTGAGTTTATCCAAAACGTTTTCTCACTCATCAGACCATTGAATCTTATCTTTAGTAGACATAATTAATTTTTCTAAAGGTTGGGATATACTTGATTAGTTTTTAATAAATTTCCGATACAATAATTAATACAATTTCTATTTCTATACAATATTTCAATGTAAAAATTTAAATCAGCAAAAATTAATTAAATTTAATTATCTTTTAATTGTCATTATAATTTTACCAGTATGTAGTACAAAATTGCAATGTGAAAATATCAGATAATCCTCAATCACCTTATAAATATTTTAGACTTCAAAATTAACCTTTGAAAAATCGAAATTGTTAGTATGATTTATGAATTAATTTCATTTTTCATGTTTTTGACCAATGAAAAGATTTCTATTTAAAATTAATATTTTTTGCACAATTACTTTAATATTGATGAGCTGTGGTAGATATTAGTGTGCAATTTTAACAAAAATATTTGGAACTACGACTGTGACTGGAAACGGATAAGTTAGGTTATGTTGCTAATATCTACCAACTGCAAGTGTCCAGTGATGCCAACTTTAAAAATTAGAACTGTAAAATATATTAATCCCCATTTGGGGATTACAGAAACTAATGGGTTAATATAAACTACTTAACATTCCATTTATAAAGACTTCTCAAAATCTCAATCAAAATCTCAAGTCTTACTCATTATTTAGATGTTTAAGAGCGACTAAATGATCAATTTTTATAAATTTGATATAATAATATGTTATCCATTGCTCTTTTCATTTGGACCATACGAATGGTCTGTTGAACTTAACAAACAAAGATTCTCAACATTACAACATTTTGATATTCAAAACAATGCGAGGGGTTATTTTCGATTTGGTAAATTGTTTCAGCAATTTATGGTGGACCGTCGGGCTAAAACTCAATATATGAAGCTTAACTTCTATTATCACAATCGCATAAGTTACATGCTAATCTGCAAAATGTTATCAATAGTAATGATAATTTGACGATAATTAGTCAAGTTTTTACGCCAAGTAGTCAGTGACGCGTTTACATATAGTGCATTCTTTGAATGAAACTTAAAAAAATAATTATAAAAAATAACATTTTTGAATTTTGACTTTAATGATTTATTTTATATTTTTACACTTCAGCATTCACATAATTGTCTTGGTTCATTTGGGCCAATAAATCGTTTTTATGCATAATGACACCGAACTTGTTAGCGGTAACGATCGTCTGCTGCTGTTTACGTGTTGAAAGTTTAAGTCTGATGATCTCGTCATTTTTAATGTTAAAACTTCGTGGATTTTCGTACAATCTTTTCTCATAGTCTGATCATCCCTAGTCTTTGACTCTTGGTTTACATATCTAGAAGGACTAATAAATGTTTACGCATATGGCCTCGTTTTCTGTAAAAGTGGCACTGGAAGCAGTACTGTCAGATAAAATTTCTGGATATATGAGAATTATTTACATTACATGAAGTTTACTGGAGTTAATCAAAGTTTACACTTATTTACGTCGATCCGACAATTTATTAAACTTTATTCTTCGAAGGCAAACCGTTGGAAACATTCAATTCTCAAGTCTTAGGTCTTTCAAGAGGTAAAGCATTTCTAAAATAAATATTTTAGTATAATCAATTCAATATAACGCATATAATAAAAATAACATTAAAAAACATGCATATCTTCCACTTGTAACTCTCAGAATTTTTAATTAATAAAAAACTATTTTGTATTTAGTACTGTTAAATGAATTTGGCATCATAATTGAAAGGTTTAACATTTTTAACTTTATTTAGATCTGAAGTGTCATTGGATGAAAAAGATGAAGATGTTTTCAATATGGAAATGATATAATGATTATAAGATAATTTTTAAATTATTACTTAATGAGTTTTGGTAAAGAGGTGCCTTTTTCATAAAAGCTTTAATGAAAATTTTAAAATTATTCAGTTGATTATTTTTCTAAAAATGTTTTTTTGGTAAATTTGTAGTCATTTGTATATGAGAATATACATAAAAGAATATTTTGGAGCTTTTATAATAAAAGTTTTATCTTATTAGCTTTGATAATTTGCTATGGTTCATGTAAATCTTTTGCTGTATAGTGTACAAATAATAAATTTCTACTTTTAAATTATAGTTTAACTAATTGTTTTAATTAAAATTTTCTCCATTCTTATATTAAATAAATTTTCGAATTGATGTGTAATCAGAGTTTCAGAAACTTTTCATGTTATGGAAGATTTCGTTAATCCTGAAATTTTAACGGAAGATATTATTTATTTATTTGTACATTAATAAATGACATAAAACACGCCAGGATCGACTGAATTACTATTAAATGTAAAACTATAATATAAATAACTTTCATCGTTGTTCTGATTTGATCTGTTTTTGTTCTTGAATATTAGATTTTTGAAGAAATTCTTCTTTGTATACTTTTCTTTAATCATAGATATATCAGTCCAATTACAAGTCTTTGTTAAAATTCCTGTCTTAAAATTTTGTAATAAGAAAAACAATTTTGTCGAAATGTCAATTTTTTTCAAATTTAAACAATTTTTATAGGCCTAATGTTATGTGAATAATTTACAAATAGTTTTGAGTCAAATCCGATTAAATTTTAATGATTAAAACGACAGACTTACTTGTGAAATAGGTAATTTATTGAATACTTAGCATTTATTTTCAAGCAGTTTTGTTTGATCTTTTATTCTGATTTGTCAATAATATTTATTAGTGTGCAAACCGACTTTACAAACTTTAGAACTGTCGACAGACTAATGATATTGTTGGCAAGGACTGATGTTTGGACAAAATTTAACGCGAATTTTGATCGAAAGGCGATTAAAAAACATGCAGAAAACAATTAGTTGAGTTAAATTCAAACATATGTAAAGACAGAAATTAAATACTATAAAATGAACCAACAAAACACAAAAATCGAAAAAAAAGTAAATTAAAAATAAATAACAAAAGCAAGAGATATCACAGACTTTTTATTCCTTTAGCTTTAAAATAAAACTTTTTAATTTTGGGACCTAAAGACCTAAGGAGAACATAGTTTCGGAAACCCTATTGTAATTAATAGCTAATTAAATTAATTATCTAATAAACGAATTGCGCTTGATTTTTGAATGATATTTTAGTATTTTTAAATTTTTAACAATTTCGAATTATTTGGCTATAATTTCTTTTTTTTCACAGCACATCTTAACACGACATATTCGTCATTTAGAATCACCATTGTTGTGAATGAGAGCATTTTTCATTTGAGGTGTGGATCCAATCAAATATTTGATGCATATTTTTTAATTAATGTGTGGTGTGTGCTACTATTGGAGGGTATGGGCGTCAGTTGACATGCTTTTGTATGTTAAGTTTTCTATGCTTTTAGAATTTCGAAAATATTAATTTTATTTTGGTGTGTCTGGGATATTTTGTTTAAATGAGTATAAATTTCAAATGGTGTTGAATCAATTAAAGTTTTTGAATCGTAGAATTTACTTCTGATATTTTAAATTTTATTTCGACTAAGACATCAAGGAGTTATGATCGGTATGAGTCAAAAGAAGAGCTATGTTGGTGATAAGGCTCAGTCTAAGAAAGGTGTTTTAATTTTGGATTATCCAATTAAACACAGGACTGGTTCAAACTGGGATTTTAGGAGAAAAAACTGGCATCATGCATCTTACGATGAATTGAAACATGACCCAAAAGGACATTAGGCACTTCTTAGCGAAGTGCCTCTCAATCCCAAAACTAGCAAAGAAAAAATGACTCAAATTATTTTTGAAGCATTTATTGTTCCTGCTATATATGTTGCTATTAGAGCAGTTCTCTTTAAGTATCGTACAAAGGGTATCATTCTGTATTCTGGGGATGGTGTATCACATACTGTGCTAATTTGTGAAGGTTATGATTATAATCATGGAATTTGTAGAAAGGATTTGGCTGGAAGACATTTGACAGATTATTTGATGAGAATTAAACAATCATAATATTTTTAATTTTCGATAGATTTCTAAAAATTATTGTCGTCATATAAATAATTTATTTGGTTGATAAAGGCTAAATATATAAAACATTTAATTAAATCAACATATAATTTATAAATAATTAAAAAATAAAATATTCTTCAAAACTATGATGAATTGTATACAACTTGTAATTAAAACAACTGAATATGGTATTAATTACATATTGAACTTTTACCCACGAAACCTCGGACCTATCTAATTTGCATATAACATCTGCAAGTACTTGATTTTAATATCTAAATGACCTTTTATTGTATTTAAATTTATCAAATCAATCTTAGCGTTTGCTATTCGACAAAAAAGGTCACGGATTCCATAATTTAACTCGAAAGTTATACAGAAAGTTATACCGTTGCTACTTAATTCTTAATTAGTATCATTAGTTTTAATATTGTTAGGCCAAAACTGAGGACATTCATGATTCGGTTTATTAACCCTTTGAGGGCGACGTGCGACTACAGTCGCATAACTTTATTTTGGTCTTGAGGGTGAAATTCGACTCTAGTCCACTACATGCCAAAAACCTCTAGTTTGGACCAATGTATTTTTTATTATACGTCAATTTTGTAAAAATTCATTTTTTATGGCAAAATTGCACCTTTGGGGGAATAAAATATTTTGAGCCCGTCGCCATCAAAGGGTTAAGATGATAACATATACATTGACACAGACACCAAAATTGAATTAAAATTACTTCATCAACACTGAGTAAAACGGGGTGATATAAAACATTACGAAAATAACAAGGAAAGGTAGCACAAATTTAATAAAAAAATAACTAAAACGGATTGAAGTACTGCACGAAAACGATAAACTTACATTTAAAAATTGAGAAATAAAATATTTGAAATTGG
Organism: Schmidtea polychroa; assembly: GCA_959609185.1. NCBI lineage: Eukaryota > Metazoa > Platyhelminthes > Tricladida > Dugesiidae > Schmidtea > Schmidtea polychroa. The sequence goes on from CAUHTR010008031.1 coordinate 11,629, forward strand.
CGTTAAATTAATAATTTGAAAATAAATAAAAATTAATTCTCGAGAAAAGCGGTTATAATAATGATAAAAGGTATTAAGGAAATTTAAATCAAAATTATAATATAATTGAAAAATTGACGAGTTAACTCGTGACACACGGTAAAGGGGTTAATCGAATAATTGTGTTTTTTCTAAAAAAGAATTTTGTTTAAATAAGAGTTGAACGAAACTTCTTTTTATAGAAAATCTCAAGTTATCGCGGCCATTAAAAATTGATCCAGCTATTTGGGTTTTTCAATGGGGATAAGATTGAGTGGATTAATGAAATTTCCAATAGTATAAAGAACAAAGTGGAACAAAATATATTTACGAAAGACGAATGGAAAGGACCTCGTATGACTTATCATAAAATGCAAGGTAGACCAAGTATAACACTTGAAATTCAGGGGCGCGGAATTGAGTGTCTGTTAGATACAGGAGCACGAGTTAATGTAATGTCTAAAGCAGTACTGGATAAATTGGACAAAGTCGAGATAATAAAAACAGATGAAATGCTAAGGTGTGCAAATGACAGTAAATTGGAGACTATAGGAAAAGTTCAAATTGAGGTAAAGATAGGGAAGCTAACAAAAATAGTGACCTTTACCGTCGTACAAAACATTGTCCCAGATGTTATTGGGGGGTATAGAATTACAGAAACAATTCGGTATTGAATTAAGATGGATTCAAGAAGGTGAAATGATATCTAACGAACGTATATGTGAAATTGATGCTAAATTTGGGAGGAATATTACAAATGAAGAAAGATTCCAATATGCGATAGAGAAGTTGAAAGTAAAAGAAGATAAATTGCTTGTAGAAATTATCAAGAGAAATAAATGTGTTTTCATGGCTGACAAGTGGGATGTTGGATGCCCTGATTTAATTCAACATAAAATTGAAACAAATGGCGGACCAATAATGATAAAGCCCAGAAGACAGCCTATAAACTTGGAAGAGAAAATAAACATGGCCATTAAAAATCTGGAGGATAATAATATTATAAGGAAGTGTAATTCACCTTGGAATACCCCTTTAGTGTGCGTTTGGAAAAAGGAAAAGAAGGATATCAGACTCTGTTTGGACTTTAGACAACTTAACAAAATTACTGAAAGACAAGCGTTCCCGATGCCTAACGTTGACGAGATCTTAGATGCTTTGCATGGTACTAGATATTTTAGTTCCATTGACTTTGGAAACGCATATTATCAGGTGAAGTTGGATAGAGATTCACAGGAGAAAACAGCTTTTTCAACGAAAGAGGGACAATTCTGTTTCAATCGAATGCCGTTTGGCATCGCGGCAGCACCAGGAACTTTTCAAGAGCTCATGACGAAGATATTAAAGGATTTATGGAAAGACGGGGTAATGGTTTATCTGGACGATATATTAATTTTTACTAACACAATGGAAGAACACTATAAACTGCTGGAAAGAGTATTGCAGAAAATCGCAGAAGCTAAACTAAGAATTAATCCTGAAAAATGTCAAATACTGAAAAGCGAAGTGAAATTCTTAGGCCATATTATAAATAGAGACGGCATCCAAACAGATCAGAGCAAAATTGAAGCTATTCAATCATTTCAAAGGCCGAAATGTGTGAAAAATTTAAGGAGTTTCTTGGGTATTTGCAACTATTATCGAAAATTTATTAAAGAATACGCAAAGAAGGCAAGAGCTTTAGAGAGTATATGTGGTAAAAATAGCGATAAAATAATATGGAATGAAAATTGTGAGCAGGCTTTTGAGAATATGAAGTTGGCATTAATAACCGCACCGATTTTGGTATTTCCTGATTTTAAGAAAGAATTCATATTGGATACGGATGCAAGTTTCGATACAATTGGCGCAGTCTTATCACAGAAGAATGACATGGGATATGAGCAAGTTATCGCTTATGGCTCACATGCGATGAATGACCACGAAAGAGGCTATTGTATTACAAGAAAGGAACTCCTGGCTATATATTATTTTTGTCGGCATTTCAATCACTATTTATATGGAAAAAGATTTACACTACGTACAGATCATAAAGCAATAACATTTATGCTAACCACGAAGAAGCCAATTACAGCTCAATTCCAGACCTGGATAAACTATTTAAGTAGCCTTGATATAAAAATGGAATTTAGAAGGGGTACACTACATACTAACGCAGACATATTATCGAGGAAAACGTGTGTCTTATGGAAGACGATAATCCTAAAATGGGAAGAATGAAAACCAGAATGTTAAATATAATGACTGAAGACAAAGGAGAGGAATGGCAAATGAATAGTGATGAAATAGAGGAGATTAAAAATAAAATAAGAACGCAAACGAGTGGAAGGTTTATAATAGAGGATAATATTATTTATACCAAAGATAAAAGAATATGGATACCAGAGAACAAAAGAAGAGAAATGATTAACAAAACACATCTATTACTGTGCCATGCTGGAGTTGACAAAGTTATCAAATACATACAAAACAATTTTGATATGAGAGATCTAATAAAGGAAGTAAAAACGACAATATCAAATTGCGAATCGTGCCAAAAAGTTAAAGTTGTAACTAAAAAGATGAAAGAGAAACCAAAAGTACTTGAAGCATCCGAACCCTTCGAGAAAATATATATGGACATATGTGGCCGAATGAAAGAAACATTTAACAGGAAAAGATACATTTGCGCAATAATCGACCATTACAGCAAATACATCTCGTTAACAGCTATAAATAAACAGGATGAAGAGACAATTGGGAAGATATTGTTAAACAACTGGATTCTAAAATTTGGGGCACCCAAAGAACTACATGTAGATTGCGGGAAAACATTCGAAGCTAATAGCATAAAGAATATAAGCAAAAATGCAGGGTTCGAGATAGTGTATTCGAGTCCATATCATCATAATACGAACGGTATAATCGAAAGACAATTCCGGACAATAAGAGATTTTATTAATGCATCGCTGAAAGACGGAAATACAAAAGACTGGGCAGACCTTATCCCAGATATAGAATATACACTCAACGCAGCCATTCAAAAAACAACGGGAGTAAGCCCAGCTGAAATTATTTTTGGTAGAAAAATTGATAGATCAAAATGGTATAATGATAGTAGAATCAACAGGAACGATATCGCATTGGAAATTGAAAGTAAAAGACAAAATGAGGAAACAACAACTGCAAGGAGGTTGGATATTGGAGACAAAGTGTTAATCAAACGAGAAATACGAAACAAGGATCAAGATAGATATGAAGGACCATACACGGTAACAAAACGAATACACGATCGCAGTTATATGCTGAGAGATAAAAGTGGGAAGTCTTTAATCAGGAATATTGAAAAGATTAAAGAATTTAAAGAAGGGGGATGAAAGGGTAGAATTCACGTTTAAGTTAAAACTAGATATTGCTAATAAACATTTAAATTGTATATATCAGATTACATAAATTTTATATAAATATTTAAATTAATAAATTAAAGTAAGTTTAAAATATAAAAATAAATTAAAATATATTAAATATTAAAATAAATTAAACCAGCATTAAAAATCAGCATCAAAATTAAAATAATAAAAAAGCCTCGAACAGATTGTTTGAATATTTCAAAAAAGCGCAGTTTTGTGAATAAAATNATATTTCAAAAAAGCGCAGTTTTGTGAATAAAATAAATTTAGTAATTTTATTTGTTTAATTTATTAATTATGGAGATTGAGAATGAATTCGACGCTGTTGCGGCTAACAGAAAGATTTATTCGGTTTTTTTTCTTTTTTAAACAATTATGAGATTCAAGTATTTTAATCTGCATCTATAATACAAAATTGAACATACTATGGCACTTGCAGCAAGAAAGTAATTAATCATTATCAATACCCATGAAACGGTCTGATACGGTCCTGGTGGTTAGGAGGAAAGTCGATGTTGATACTGGTTGGCAAAACTCATCGACTATTCCCCAACTGGCTCTCTCACTCAGAGCAGCGAAATGAAATGAGTTGGAAGCAAAGCAATTAAAAGATAAAGCACAAACAGTATTAAATATCTCGAGCTGATAAAACTCTTCATGAATTCGTAGTATGTGCATCTACAAATATAAATCATTATCTAAATCAGTGGTGTTTAGCCTTTTGCAACATCTGGGCGACATGGTAAATTTTTTGAAGGCAGGTGTTGTGGTTAGGTATTTGGAAAGTCATTTACATTTAAAGTTTAGTTTTATATGAACATGAAAATACATCGTATATGTAACGTACATAATATTATAATCTTGATATGCAATGTAATGTGGTAATTTTGAATGAACTCGAACTTAATTTGATTTTTGAAATTTGTGCTTTTTAATATGTCTGCTATATTCGGTGATGGTACTCGAAGCTAATCGCAATGTACTTTTAAGGTGTGGATCAGTCATCACATTCCGTTTTGATGTTTTAGTTAATTTCATAAAGAAAAAAGTATTCACCCACAAGTTGTTGAGAAGAGCGACAATATTTGTTAGGCAAATTGTTACATAGGATAGGTGAGATGTAATATCCACCAGAAACAGAAGATCAGCAATCCATCCAGTGTTATTAAGTTCTTCAATCGGTTTACCTTTCATATCCATAAACAAAACTGTTTCTTCTAAAAGATCGTAAAATCTTTGCAAAATAATTGCCTTGCTTAACGAACAAACTTCACTAAAATAGATGACATCTCCATATTAGAAATAGAGTAGTAATAAAAGTTCTTTAAATTGGCGATGGTTTAACACAAGTGATCTTATAAAATTTATAGTTGACATTACTATGTTCATAACACATTTGAATTTTAATTGTCTTGCACATAAATTTTCAATATGCAAAACACAAAATTTAAACTTGAATGACGATCTCTCATAACAGGTGTTTCATCAGTTGCTATGCCTCTAAGTTTAGCAGGTAGAAGTCCATACTTTTCCAAAGTCTCCTGAACTGTTTGGTAGATATCTGACGCTGTTGTTGTTTCTTTCAAGCTGACTAAGTATAGTAATTCGTCGGTACGTTCAATGCTGTGTCCTGCCACAAACAAAAATTGCAAGTTGTGCAGTATCAGAGATATCCGTGAATTCATCCAAACAAATAGAAATATTTATAACTTATGACTAAGTTTGATTAAATTGCTCGAGACATTTTCTGCCATTTCATCAATTTGACTTGCTACAATATACCATGATAAACTTAAATTAATGAATAGAATGTTTTCAGGGTATAAAATTCCAGTGACTATTTTGAGACATTCTTTTATTATACTACCGTAAGAAAACAGTGTTAGTTTCTTATCTAAAACATGATTATTTCATAGGTAGCTATTTTCATCTTGAATTTTTCGCTTTTTTTAATGACGCCATTTATGGGTTCTGCAAAGAAATTTTATAAAATAAAATAATAATGTTGAAATCAATTTTAATTTACTTTCTCTTATTAACCGTATGAATTGTACTGCACCAAATACAAAATACACAATCTAGTTAGCAAAATAAATTTTAACTTGCACAGCTATATTATTATATTTTTATATTATTAGCCTATCAATATACAATTATTTGCAATATATTAATCTGCTAAAACAAAACCGGAATAATAAAAAAATTATTCTAACTGTGTGCTCTTCAAAATTCTCTCCTAAATATTAATGTTTCTCTAACGAATTTCTATTGGTGTTGTACCAACCTAACAAAGAAATCTAACGCATTCGGATAGGAAGTAGACGGCAAAAAAGCGCGCTTATAATCGATGCTTTCGAAATATTCCAAACGTAGTACAGATACAACAATTATCTAAATATCGATAAAAGGAAGACATAAATTTTAAAACTAATGTAACTATAAACTAAATTATTATTTGATGAAATTATAACAACTTTTTCAAATAAATATAATTTTACATGTCTCTGGGAGAAAGTGGTTACTTTCTTCCCTGTTTACATCGGTAAAAGACACGTTCCAACGTCTTGGGATATAAGATTTAACACACAACTTGAAGAAAGTATTTTTTAACTCGTGATATTACAAAATTAATGAATAAACTTGTAATATTTAACCTCAATTGATAAAATTTATGAGAAAGTGATGTAATGGAATGATTGAAAATCCCAATCTCAAAAAAGTGAAAGTAAACGACGTAAAACCTTTAATCGAAATCTAACAAAAGAATTGCCATGGCGAAAAAAAGCCAATTTATTTATTTGTTCTTAATCATGTTATATCAAATCAAAATGGTTGCCAAGGAAGGTAGCAATGGTAAGAAAGTAAAATCATTTGGCATTTTGAGGGCTACCTCCCTCGAAGAACTGATAATGAAATAACTTAATTACTCCGAACGCAAATATTGAGACTTTTAGACGATATTATCATTGCAACGAAATTAGTTGTGCTAACCTTTAACACAATTTCATCATTATTATTAAAAATATTCATAATTAGAAAAATCTAATTTTATTTTCCTAGATAATTTTTCGATAAATAATTTATACCAAACAAATCAAAAATATTTTTGGATAGTTTTCTATAACTTTTTATTTGTGAAGTTTAAATAAAAAATAGTGAAATCCTTAATATCAACTTTTTAAAATTTTAATGGTAAAGGAAAATGTTTGAATAAATTTGTTCAATTCTTACTAACAGTATTTGTTTTAATATACTTTTATTAATAAAAATATTGTCAATATTTTAATTTTATTATTTATTATTATTTTGGTACAATAGTGTTCTTACATAAATACTTTTAGATAAAATATCTTAAGTTAATATTTTGTTATTTAAACTAATATTTTCATCATTTAAATTAACATTTTTATTTATTTCCTTTTCTAATTTAGTAAAATGAAATCATCTGACGATAATACTCCTATATCCGGCATAAAATGTGAGAAAAAGGCATTTGAAAAGTTGAAAACTGAAATAGATAATTTATTTTCGGAACTCAGTTTAAATCAGTGTTATTTTCAAGATGATGATATGATAATGAACTTATATCGAATTAAAGAGTTGGTCAAATTTTGCATTTCAGATACTGAAGTAAATTACAATTACTTATTGTATGTTTTTGATCAAATTCAGGATATTGAGTCTATTTATCTTTATATTGAAGAACTAAGAAAAGAAAAGGACGGTTTTAAATTACAAGCCAAACGTTTAAACGAAGAAAACATATGGCTAAGAGAAGAATTAAAATTGACTCAAGATAAATTACAGGTATTAAAATACATCAAGATTAATAAATTGAAATTTTTCATTTTTAAATTTAATTTTGATTCTAATAAATTCTCTTAATCTCAAAACACTAATTTTAAAGTTTCTTTGCGTAATCATGTAATTATAATTATATTAAGTGATTTATTCACGCCCACTTATGATTTGTTATTATTCACGATTAAGATTTCAAAAATAGTTTAAATTAACAATTGTAATGAATTGAATTTCACTTTGAATAGAAAGAATTTTTCAAAAATTTTGCATCAATCATTTCCAGTTGATTTTTATAATTGTTCCCTCCTCACAATAATTTCATGATTTTCTTTATAATTGGTTTTATATGAGTCCTAGTAGCCTTCAATCAATTGGGAAATATTAATGTAATATGGATCAAATGGTAGGGTTTAATATAAGCTAGCGATATCCTCGGATAGACAAAATAGTTTAAGGTAATCTATCAACTTCTACAAGCTTTTTCAAAAGCTCTCCTTTAACAAGAATGTCACTCCCAATAATGGAGTTACCAACCCCCCCCCCCATCCCGCTCCACATTGTATAAGGATAATTGATTACAATTTTTATTATCGTCCTATATTTATTTTTACAATTTCAACTCTTCGGTCGAATGATTTTAACTGAATCAATTTATTTCCATTATAAGATATCAAAATTAGTCATATGTACTATTTTCCTCGTCATTAGCTCATAAATACAAGTTTTGGGAATCGAGTTGGGACTCCAGCATGGACTCTTCAACCTTTAAGCATAAATCAAAATTGTTTAAAAAAGCGATGAAGAATCCCAATAAAAATGATCTACATTCAAAATTTCTAGTTCAAATTTGAAAACAGATCAACTTACTTATGCTTGATGTGCAATTATAATTTGTTTATATAAATTATGATTCAATATTATACTTTTTCCTTAAATACTTAAAAAGTATTACACCAATACCTCTCTTAACGCGGAAGAATAGTTCTACTAGATCACTGTGGTAAACGAAACCGTGTAAAGCTAGACTAACAAATGTATGGAAACGAGGGGATAGGTTCTTTTTTCTTTCAAAGGAGACCCGTTTCATAAGCATTAAAAATAAGACTCTCCTTCCGTGTTAAGCGAAGGATGTGTTTATATATTTTGAGTCCTAAACCACAGAATATTTGGATCACATGCATTATTCAACTCCCTGGATGATTTATACGCCGGTTTCGGAGTTGAATATAAATAAATAAAATAAAAACAATTATCACTGTATGAAATTATTGATAAATGTTCAATAGATGCTCAATTATAACCGCCTAATAATAAAACGGTTTTCATTTAAAAAAGTACAAACTGCTTCTGTTAATTTATCTAGCTCCTAAGCTATATCTACAAATTCTTCCTCTTGTAAATAATGATAAAATAACTTCAATAATTTCTAAAATTCCAATTTGCAGTAGTAAAAAAGCGAATGTATATAATATATACAATCACAATGTATACAATCACAATGTATATACAACCAACGCTATTCATCGTTTTGTCTTTGATGTAAGTCATTAAAAATAGGTCGAACTTCTTTTGTTGCCAATCAACTTGTGTCTGGTTAAGAATTCGTCTGCCAGAGGACTCTCCGAAAGAACAGTAGCGTTCATTGAATATTGTTTGTAGTATTTCTACTTTTGTTGAGATTGTCATTTTTTTTGATTTTTTTTACTAATTTCAAAATACCGTGTTTTGAACATCCACCAAATTATTTGTTATAAATAAAGGAAAAAGCACATTGTTTTGGATTTAAAGTAATATTTTAGACTTTATTTCATTATGCTTTAAGAATTTAAATTATTTTTCTAATCAAAAAATTTCAAACCGGTTAATATACCTGACTCGAATTTATGATCCAACCCTGTACAAATCACTTATATTTCTTGTTCTGTGATTATTTTCCTTTTTTCTATAATGAACAATACAGACACAAGTAGAATTTACCGCTGAAAATATAGCTTTATCAACAGTTTTAATCTCAACCAACTTTTAGCGCACAAATTCCCAATATGTAGCTACATAGTATTGAAACTATTTACCAAAAAACACTGTGAATCCAGAATGTTTACTTTATTATTACCAGAGTTTCATCTGTAGGATTTTCCATTCAATCCAATTGCAGGTTTTTCTCTTCTCTTTCCTCGACATGTTATTCAATTATGCTAAGCAATAGTAAACTTTTATAAACTAATGTCACTGAAATTTTATTTTCTCGATCATTTATCTCACAACTTGTATGTAACGCGACCACCGATAATAGTTTTAAATGTATATCCACAATAGTGCTAATAACATAACATGCTTTAAAAACTCTTATTAAAATAAAGCCAAAAGAAATCTCTTATAAAGAAAAAAGCAATAATTGTAAATTCTAATACATAAATAATCAGGAAATTTTCCAATGAACATACGCTACTTTTCTATTATCGACACGCACAATTTATTTCTCTAAATACAAATAAATTTATTATCCCCCAGGAGGAAGTAATTATATTGTAAGTATCTTGAGCACCACTGACATTCAGACATACATTAGGTAATATTCAGTCAAACAAATTCAAAATGCATAAATATTATATAATTTCGAATAGGTTTTATCTACAGTCACCTTACAGATTTCAATCGTTTTTCTTGGCTTTTAGATCTCTAATGTAGTTTTCCTAGTTCGACAGTCTGTTCTTGTTTGTGCTTAATTACTCGCAAAACTTGCACAACGTCTTCTTTCACCAATCAGTAGATGAAACAAGTGGTAAACGACTATCAGTAAACCAATTTTTGATGTATGTTGATTTTTTCTGACGTAAACCAAAGTGGATCTTCGTTTCATTACTCTTTTGATAGAGTCACTCGGTAATAAAAAATAATCTTGAATAGTTAAATAAAAAGAATGGCCGTACATATATTGTGGTCAATAATGCATATCCAACATTATGAGTGGATATAGAAAATATAAGGAATGTAAAATAATTAAATGACAATCACCGATCATATTACTAAAGTATTACCATATCAAACAGTTCTTGCTTTAAGACAACCAGAATATTTAATATCTTCAAAAAGCAACAGATCAGTTTAATTCTCTAACAGTTTTATATTGCTCAATAAATTTGTCATAAAATAAAATGATAATTGCAATTCGTACATAGGTTTAGCAGATATGTTCACAAGAACATTTTGAGCAATATATCTAGTTCATAAAATAATTATTTGTTAGTGGATTTAATGATACGGATTTGTATAGATTCAAATTGTTGACTAATGTATTAAAATGAATCATTTCAATAGTAAAATTTAACACAAGTTTGATAATCACAGGATATGTATGGATTTGATTCATACAAAATTTCATCCTACACTTGCTCCAGTTCGATATTTTTAGGTGAGATTTAAATGAAAATTCTATGCCCATCTCTTTATAAAGATTCCAAAGGCATTCACATTAACACTATCAATAAGACGGCCACGTAGAACTACTTTCTTTCTCGCTTAAACATGGAAATCATTTTAAAATATTTTCAATTAAGAATTTTATAAAAATTCTTAGTTTACTAAATAATACTATAATGTTCTTCTTTGTTGAACTCCTAAAATCTCGATTGATTTCTATTTAGAATTCAAATTCTTTTTCATAAGGTAATTTCGTTAAATTCTTTCTAACCTTAAATATCAAAATTTTTCATTTTATTCAAATAAGAATTTGTTTGAATATATTCCTACTGAGATGATACATTCTTTTACACAGTAATCTCAATTTAAAGGTAGTTAATAGAGGGAACTTATTGTTCAAATCATATATGATAAAATATTTGTCTTGTGGGAAAAATGAAGTTTTTTGAGGAACATAATAATCGGTTAACCGTAGAAACAATTTTATTTTACTTAAGAAATTTGTTTAATTATTAAATTTTACTATATTAACATATATTCGTTAAATATCTGTTTATAAAGCGGTAAAACGGATACAAATAAAAGTAAAATATTTTATACAATCTAAAACAATACAGACAACTTCCTCTAATAGATTTTGTGGTTTCTGTGTTAAATTTCGTTCTAAAGGGTGTTAGCTGTATTTCTAATAACTGTAGCTAACAAAAGGTACTCTGGTATATGAATATATGAAATTACTTGATTCGGTCTCAAATTTATATTGTTATACCACTGATTATTTATGATTTCAATCATACCATAGATCAATTTGTTTTTTATTTAACTCAAAATTTCGGCACTGTCTTTTCAAGTGTTATTTTACCAATTAAGAAAAAACTCTTTTTTATTTTAAAGTTAATTTTATTGAATGATAATTTAATTTAAATAAAAACAGAAAAAAAACGTTGCTATTCTACACGACCTTAATGTTGCTAGAAGGTTTGTGCTTTTAAGTGAAAGAATTTTTTAAAAACGAAAAAAGAAAATTGCTATATATATTTTTCCTCTTTACTATAATTTCCCAAATATATATTTTTCTAGTAGAATTATCTTTTTTTGGCTTCAGTTTTAATTTTTAGTATATTTGTATATAATGCTGACACCATCGTTTGTGTAAGTCCATGATATTAAATATATAATTTCATCAATCGCAACAATTATTGGCATTGTAATTAGTTGTAGCTACACTACTTGTTTCAGTGATTATCAGTATATTACGTAAAAAAGTAAACACTTATTTTTGAATTGTCAAGTGTTACAGAATGTATTGGTTCAGAAAAGGGAATTGGAATTCATAGAATTGGATGAAAAGAATAAAAATCTCAATTTTCTTGATCGAATTACAAAATAATCAAAACATTGAAAACAATCTGAATACAAAAAATCCAAAGTATACCGATTTGTCTAATGTCAATGAAAGTTTGTTTTAATTTATTTACATTTTCCAATCCAATATATTATAAAAATTCTTTTCTTAAAACTTTTAAACTCTAAATCAGATTCTTTTTAAAGAAAGTATTAAACTCGAGTGTAAAATTATTAAATTTTATATAAGGTGTTTAAGGCAGAGTCATACAATTTACATATAGGATGCCCGATCTCTCATGTCATTACGTTAAGTCAAACAATTTCCCTAAAGAATATTTTAAAGAAATTATAAAATTGTATTGATATGTAATTCAAGAAAAATCTGTACTCATTGGACGAAAATTAATAAAAATGATAGTGATTAACTGAACTCAGTCCTAAAGCTCAGCAATTGATTGCCACTTGTAGAATATTCCAATAAAATAATTAGCTAATTATGTAAAATAGTTCAATCTTGAATTAAAATATAGAAAGGGATTGTAAAAATAATAAGTAAAAGTAAATATTTTAGATTAAAATTATTTCAAAACACTGCCAATAAAATTATTAAAAATAAATTAATGAGCAACATGGATGACAAAAGAACTTTAAATACTTTTACAAAATTTCTATAACTCAAAAATTTCATTTAGAAAAAGGCAATGATTAAATTTTCTATAGAAAAAATACTGAGAACAATTTTTCCTTGATAAAAATTTCTCTTCAAAAAATTTAATGACCAAAAATCTCTAGTGATTAAATCTACCTGAAATTCTAAAAAAAAATAAAAAAATTTTAAATCAAAACCATAGAAAATTATTAAACAACTTAATAATTAATATTAACCTTTATATTACAACTAAATAATCAATTACACGTGTTTCTATACCAGTTAAATTCTGTTCAAATTCTCATTCAACCTAAAAATCTCTGGTAAAAAAAAAGACCAGAAATCCTATACAAAAGGACTGAGAGAGTCTTATGCTTTGTAGAAATATACAATCTCAATCGACCTAAGAAATCCGTCCTAGAAAATCCATGACCAAATTTTCAATAGAAATACTGAAAACATAAGTTAGAAGAATGTTTTTCTAACTCAA